>KZ505947.1:199238-236259 GCA_002844005.1 Limosa lapponica baueri | reverse complement strand
ACAAATTTGGTGGCCTTTTACGATACTGCCACAGACTTGGTAGACAAGGGCAGAGCAACTGACGTCATCTACCTGGATTTATGCAAAGCATTTGACACTGTCCCACATGACATACTGGTCTCAAAATTGGAAAGTCATGGATTCGATGGGTGGACCACTCAGTGGATAAGGAACTGGCTGGATGGCCGCACCCAAAGGGTTGCACTCAATGGCTCAATATCCAAGTGGCGGCCAGTAATGAGTGGTGTTCCTCAGGGGTCAGTACTGGGACCAATACTATTTAACATCTTTGTCGGTGACATGGACAGTGAGATAGAGTGCACCCTCAGCAAGTTTGCTGACAACACCAAGCTCGGTGGCACAGTTGACACACTGGAGGGAAGGGATGCCATCCGGAGGGACCTGGACAGGCTGGAGAGGTGGGCTCGTGCAAATTGCATGAAGTTCAACCAAGCCAAGTGTAGGGTCCTGCACCTGGGATGTGGCAGTCCCAGGCACAAATACAGGTTGGGCGGAGAATGGCTGGAAAGTAGCCCTGAGGAGAAAGACTTGGGAGTGCTTATGGATGAGAAGCTCAACATGAGCCAGCAGTGTGCATCGGCAGCCCAGAAAGCCAGCCACATCCTGGGCTGCATCAAGAGAAATGTGGCCAGCAGGTCTCGGGAGGTGATTCTACCCCTCTACTCTGCACTCATGAGACCCCACCTGGAGTGCTGTGTCCAGCTCTGGAGTCCTCAACACAGGAAGGACATGGACCTGTTGGAACGGGTCCAGCAGGGGGCCACGAGGATGATCAGAGGGATGGAGCACCTCTCCTATGAAGACAGGCTGAGAGAACTGGGGTTGTTCAGCCTCGAGAAGAGAAGGCTCCGGGGAGACCTTATAACAGCCTATCAATATCTAAAGGGAGCCTATAGAAGAGTCGGAGAGGGACTCTTTACTAGGAAGTGTAGTGACAGGACAAGGGGCAACAGTTTTAAATTGGAAGAGAAGAGATATAGATTAGATACCAGAAAGAAATTCTTTACTGTGGGGGTGGTGAGACACTGGAACAGGTTGCCCAGGGAATTTGTGGATGCCCCATCCCTGGAAGTGTCCAAGGCCAGGCTGGATGGGGCTTTGAGCAATCTGGTCTAGTGGAAGGTGTCCCTGCCCATGGCAGGGGGGTTGGAACTCAATGATCTTTAAGGTCCCTTCCAACTCTAACCATTCTATGATTCTATGATTCTAAGTTGGGTAGTATTTGGGCTCTATGGCAACTGAGACTGCAGAATTTACTAATTTGGAGGCTGAAATATCATTTAAAGGCTTCAAATGCAGGTAAACCTTAGAAACATGAGACTAAAAATTAAACATTAGATTGCCATAAATTTCAATGTCTTAAGCCTTATCCAAAGGTAATTGTTGGTTGAAAGATTCAAAGAGCTTGAGAGCCATATTCAACACATATAAGCATATATAGGACAAATATGGGACAAAATACAGAATCAATAAAATCTGGGAGACATTGTCTAGAGTAACATGCATATCAGGCAGAAGGAAAGCAAATCACTCCCTTTTCTGTGCTGGAACCTGTTTTGCATACAAGGTGGGTTGAAGGCCTGTAGAGAGCAAAGCTGCAGTCCTCATTGGCATCCTTAATGAAAATCATTCAGATGTCAGAATAGTCTCTTGCTTTATTTATTTTGGTATGTAGACTTTGGGATCAGGAGGTGGGTAAGGTGTCTTCTATTTTCTTTTTTAAAAAATATTTCACATGTATTTATTTATTTATTACATAATTTTATTATATGGATATAGTAATTAATTTTTTTTAGATGTACAGCTATTTATTTATAATTTCTCTCTATACCAGTGTTGTGCTTGATTAAGTAATATATAGACTGTGAACGTGCTATTGAAAATGATCATGTGTTCCTTGACATTCACACGAAACCCTATCTGAGATGGGGTACTTATTTTCTCTGGGATGATTGCTCAGTGCAAAAATACAAGACTGAAGGAGATATCCTAGGTCATCGGTTTAAGTCCTTTGATATCACAGGCAATCACAGTCTATATTTCAGTATAATTATTACCTTTTAAAAGAAGTTTTGTGTCTCATTCTTACTACATTTACTGAAAGATCACTTCAGAATCTCATTCCCCTAAGGCTTACAAAAGTCCCAGTTTCAATTTATTCATAGTTTATTTATGCCTCCCACTGAATTCATAAACATCTCTTACATCCCTTCTTAGCCTTTGTTTTGCTAGCCTAAACAGGCTGTGCTCTTTTACTTTCCATTGGGCTCTCTTTCCCCTCATCAAACGAGATCTAATTCATCTGTCTTGAATATAGTATTTAAAATTATGTCTCCCCAGTACTTTGTAGAATGGCGTTAATACTTCCATGGCTTTGCTAGAAATATCTTATCTGAGACAGCTTAGGACTACATTTGCCATTTTCTTATCAGTGCTTCAATCATTCTGCATTTGATTAATGTAGCTGTGCTTTCTTCTCTGACATTTTTAACTGATGAGCTTCCAGCTTCTGGAATAATTTTTTATTAGTCACAAAGAATGGAACTTTGCATTTTGTACTGCTTAATTTTATCTCATTTATATTTCTGCTGTCCACAGGATTCTTCAGGTCTTTCTATATCATTCCGGTCCTCTGCAGAATTCAAGCTGTTCCCTTCTTGACTTCCTAAAGACTCATTAGGACACTTTCACTTGATATTTGTGAAAATAGTAAATGAAACTAGTCCCATGACTGACTTCTACAGTAACACAAATAACTTTAGCCCAAACCTGCTTCTTACCATGTCCTTACCTAATGTAGATCTCTTCCTTACTTTCACTGTATCTATTAATAAATTTCCTAAGTAATCTCATAGTAAATACTTCCCCAATTGACAGGCTAGATTAATTCATCTAAAAGACAGATTATCTACACAGATCTAGCTATAAAAAATAAAAATGTACGTTATCTTATTTTTCATTGATTTGTATTTATTTCATTACAAATTTCTTCCATATTTGTGCTGAGTTCAGACTAGTGAGACTGAGTTACCAGCAAAGCAGTAAAAGAATACAAGCTTTTTCTTACTTTCAATAAAAGTCAGGCCTGAGTCATAAATTACCTCTTTTTTTTTTTTTGAATTGAGGTGTTAAATTTGGATTTCATATGTCTCAGTCTCTTTCCTTCTCAAGACTAATTTTATCAGTACTATGATAGTTTTAATACTAATCCTACAATTCAAGGTCAGATATCAGGCAGGTGAATTTTACTCTATTACATAATTACTAACATAGTGTTCTGTTGTAACAAACTGCTTTTCTAAGCATCTTCACCTTGGTTCACAAGTTTCAGGAGGTAGCATTAATACTGTAGGTACTGTGGAAACACATAGAGAATACAAATATTTGGTAGAGTTTTCACAAGAAGTTTCAAGAAACTCACTTTAGTTTCCTTTGCTAATAACACATATACTATTCTAGAAGAAGATCTACAATTTAAAAAAAAAAAAAAATCCCTAATTCCAAGACAGGAGTGTAATAGGTTGAAGTTTCTTGTCTTTTTTATGTTTGACTTTTTCATCATTTTACATGTCATGGAGATATACTTATGTCTGAATTCTGAAGGATTTTAGGTGTTTGGACTTAAGATGAATGATGTTCTTTTGTTTAAAATTTATAATAACTGTAAGTCAAAATTGTATCCAAACATATGTACTCTACTCTTTTATCTTCTTTAAAAAAAAATCAAACAGTTTAAAATTAAGATGGAAATGACAGATATAATAGTCTGAAGTATAACAGAGTGATGCACTATTTATTTCTTTTTCAGCCTCTTGTAGCATATGAAGAGTATGCTTGCTTTTTTTGTTTTGGCAGGGAGTGCGAGGAATGATTTTGTTTGGGATTTTTTTCGTTCCTCCATCCTGGAGTTCACATGCTGTTGCAGAATAAACGTCACTCAATCAAGTGATGAATTGTGCTGGGAATCAAAACAAGCAAGATGTCCCAAGTTATGAACATTGTTTCAACATATGTCCCTGGGCAAGACAATTGCCATTTTGCAGAGAGGATTGAGGTGTCTTTTAGAATCACATCAAATCTACTCCCTTTCCTAGATGCCAAGCAACTTTTCTTCCCATTGCATATATAATATAATGCAAACTTGATTTTTTTCTTAATCTCTTTTTAATGTTGAATCAGGAGATATGATGAATTAATCTTTAAAAAAAACCCTAGAAATATATGTAGCTTCAAAAAGCAAGATGTCTAACTGTATCTAATTATATTCCCTTCATAATCCTATGCAAACTTCAGTTGCAAGGCAATGTGTGGATTTGGCTGAAGATTAAATTAATCCCTGTTTACACATATCACGTAATTCTATCTCCTTTCCCTGAGGGAGACCATGGAGAATTTCAGAAGCATGAGCAAGCATGCTAATTTTGACAGCAATGAGGCAGATTTAGTTAATAAATGCTCTGTATAACAATAATACTGAGAGAAAGAGCTTCAAGTACCACTCAGAGATCACCTCTTCCTCTCAGCCAGACAAGCGGTTCAGCTGAGTGTCTTCGCTTAAGACACTCTTCTGGGATTTAAATCAATCTACATAGCAATCTATTTCACTCCATATGCACACAAGGGAAAGCAAGCCGAAGTGTTCTGTTCACAATATCACTTCCACTAATGCCAGCTAACTCTCTGCTGCCCCCTTTTCAAGGAACTGCTGTTGCTAACAGATGGCAACATCTGGGAGAACAATGCCCAAACACTCATGTGTGTTCCTCACTCTTGCCATTCCAAGTATCTGCTAGGATTTAAGAGAAATTGTGAACACTGATTTTATTCCTACCTGTTTGGTTTATTCACCCAAACTCCACCTGTTTAAAACCTCAAATCTGTGTCACTGTAAAAATAATACTCTCTGAATTTTGGACTTAAATACTAAAACGATTGTTTATTTATTTCACAAAATTTTACAAGCCCAAGAAATACATATGTGCCCTGTAAAAGCAAGACAAACCCAAAAAAATGAAGCTATGAAAATCCTTAGATACATGAAAACCTTAATTCTGTCTATAGAAATTCCACTGAGTATTGACACAATTCTCATTAATGCATAATGGTATTTGTGTTCCCAGACTAAATTAAACTGGACTTTAATACCAAATTAAAATATTTTTCTCCATGAGGGCAACAATTAAAACAAAGGATTTAGCCTGTGTGTGTCCTATTTCAAGGCTGTCTTTTAGAGTCTATAAACAGGCTAAGACAATGTTGCTGGGATCCCCTTTTGTGTGGTTAGCTGGCATTCAGAAGCTGGAAGGGAAGAGATTAACATTTCACGGATGAGCAGCTTCAGTTGCAAAGGAACCTGCACAAAAGAGAATTATCCTGGTCTCAGCCATGGTGAATGAAGTATCCCTTCTCCAGGGTAGAAAGAGGATAAGCAGAATGGAGTGTGTCAGTTAAAGGTTAGTTCCTCTTTGAAAGAGATAACCTCCTTTCAAAACAGTCAGGATTTAGCGGTGTTAAACGATCATCCTGGTAAATTTAATTTAAAAGTCAAAGTGGAGGAACTTTCTTGATTGGCATACAATTTAGGTTACGGAAAGTCTGTTTGACTGTTTTGCACAGACTGTGAAAGGTTGCTCATAAATTCCTGTTAGCAAAATACAGTGTAACACAGAGAATTAAATGAAGAACTAAATGAAAGTTATATGAAAATAAAATTTTAAAACGTGCTATCTCCTTAAGAAAGAATGTACCAACCTCATACAAAATTTCACATAAAACATAAAATTTCACAAAACATTCAAAAACCATAAAAGCTATTTTTGCAAGATGGCTGGTAGTGTTTCAAGATTCTCAGCAGACAGTGACTGACGGAAGCTAAAGAACATGTGGGCCAGAAAGCTTCATATGCAGGGCATAATGAAACACATATTGATCAAAGTTTTGCATTTATGGGGATAACTATTACCCCTAGGTATGAAAAAGTGAGCTCTGGTGGGCAATAACATCTATGGTCTAGGCAGTGGATTCTCTCTGTTGGTAATTCTTTCAGTTCCTTTATGATGCCCTTTATTATGTATGAATAAAGTCATGCATGTTACTGTGTCCCACAGTTCCACAGGGATGACTCCAAGATTGACAAGGACAGAGGAATAACCAACAGGAACAATAAGCACAATATCAGTGTCATGTTATTAATACATTTAAGAGACACAGCCCATTAACTCCCATGGAACTAGCAACAGCTCTGCCACACCCGGCACCTAAACTCTTCCACATGCTGTACCGTGTCCAAGTTATCTGTCCACAGTGGGCCCCAATCTTCTAAATTCTCTTTCCATCTGACATATTTACAGGTTCCTGACAGTGCTTGCTCCCTGCTTCGTCCTAGTCCTTATACTGTGCTGTGCAGGCTGGCTCTGTAAGTCTGATTTAGGTTGTCCCTTTAAAAGCAGGAGACAGAGAAGACAGAAGGTGAAGAGCAGGGAGTCTTTGATAGTTTGGGAGTCTGAGTTCTCAATATCCATAACACATGTTTAGTCCCTGTACCGGGTGTCCATGGTGAGGTGCTGGCAGTTGGTGGCTGCAGGGCAGCCTCTGTAAGCAGTGGCTGGGGCTGCCCCGAGCTGGAGAACCGTGCCACAGGATACAGCCAAGCACATCAGAGAGTGGAGCAAGGGGGTAAAAGTGCAAGAAATAATCCTGGGGACAGCAAGATCAGAGAAGGAGGGGGAACAGGTGTTCCAGGTGCTCAAGGAGAGATTTCCCACAGCCTGTGGAGAGGACAATGCCAGATCAGAGACCTATCATGGCAGCCAGTGAAGGACCTATTCAGGAGCAGGTTTTTCCTGAAGAACCACAGCTCGTGGAAAGGATCAAAACTGGAGCAGGGGAAAAGCATGAGGAGGAAGGAGCAGCAGAGAGGAGCTGTTATGGACTGGCCCCAAACCCCATTCCCCATCCCCCTACACCATGGATGAGGTGGAGAAGTGGGGAATGAAGGAGTGAAGTTAAGCCTGGGCAGAAGGGGAGAGCGAGGAATGTGTTTCAGTTTTTTGCCTTTGTTTCTCTCCATCCAACTCTATTTTAATTGCCAATAAAGTAAGTTAATTTTATTGAAGTGAAGTCTGTTTTTGCCATGACAGTAACCAGTAAATTATTTCCTTGCCTATATCTTATTCTACAGGCTTTCTAAACCTATTTTCTCCCCTGTTCTGTTGAGGCAGGGAAATGACCGGGTGGCTAGGTGGTGTTCTGGCAGTCAGCCAAGGACAAGCCACCACAGTCCCTGAACTCCTAAACCTCTATCATGTGAACAGATGACAAATTACAAGTAAGAAAATAAAATATCTAGGTGAAAAAACTTCATAGATTATATTAGTCAAAATAAAGGGTCGCCATGGCTGTTTGGTCTTTCAGGAATTAAAACACCAAGAATTTCAGCCAGACTGAATTTCACTGTGCTACCTCAGCTACATTTCCCCACCAGTTCTGTTAAAAACTCAAAGTCAAAAAAAACCATCCAGGCACTCTTGATTATGTAAATATAACATCTAGAGGATAAAAAAGAAGTTGTTTACATGTTTTCTACTGTTAAATTTGGTCTGGTTTTATTAAGTATATTTTTCTCTCCCAATCCTTTGTTTTAAAACTAATGTTGCAGAGAAGGCTTACTTCAGTACTGAAATGCAAGACATCATTTTCTAGATTCAGGGGTATTCTGCAGTCCAAAGTTGCTCTAATTAATAAAGGAATGTCTCAGGTTCACCATAGGACTATTGCCTGCATTTTCCTACCCCCTGGCAGAAATTCCACAGGAGAAAGAAATATCTAATAATATCTAATTTGCTGCCATCTTTAAATAATATGTTTTTAACATGGCAGTAGTCCTTATAAAATCCCTCCATGTAATTTACTGATGCCCAGTTATAAACACATTGTCTAATAGTTTTATAAGACCTTCCATCTGAAACCAAAATAGCACAGCTTTGCTTATTGGTTGGAAAGAGGTAAACTGAACTGTCCCCTTTCCAGTTCCATAGTTTCTCTGGACTGAGGAAATCTTGGGCTAAAAATCAGATTTTCAACAAGTTCCAAGTACTGCAAATTCAATCAGAAAACAGATAGCTACACTAAACAAGTAGACTGAGTTCTCAAAATACATTGTCCAAATGCAAAACATTTAAACTAAATTAGACCTCTTTTTTTTTCCCCTTTTACATGCAAAAGGAAAACCCTTGGCTTCTTTATACTTGCCAGTTTTGCCATGTCTTGTGTGATGCCGACAGAAAACCATCTATAAATACACTGTTTTCAAATCACATGTATAGTTTCACAGAAAGCTTTATTACACAAATATATGTTCATAGTTCATTAGTCTTTTGGACTATGCATAACTCTCTGCGGAGTCAAAACAGTAACTTTAATTCAAAGTACAGTTACTGACTGTAATAATAAAAATAAAAGAACCACTTCCTAAATGAGCCAATAATGGAAGTAGAAATAATGATTTATGCTGCTGTTGGGTTTGATTTTGTTTGGTTTTGCATAAGGTACTTCCTACTCCATGGAATACACACACAGAGATACAGACAACAACATGGATACAGACATGGACAGAGACACAAAGATTTTTGCCTCATTAAATATTGTAATTATTCCTTAAGCTAAACGGAGATAACATCTACCTAAGAAGCTTGAGGATGAATATACTAATTTTAATTTAATCTGTTATTTGGCTGTCAAAAGAGACTTATGACTGCAAAGTTTGTTCCTTAGTAAATGCTGCAGTGCCATGAAGGTTTCCTCTAGGAAAACAAAAATGGGAGGACAGAATAAACAAGTGTTTATCAAAGAGGTTTTAGCCTTTTTAATACTAAGAAATAGGTTGAGTTCTTTTCCTGGTCAGCAAGTTCTAGTTACATTTATCCAGGAGCTCTATGGATTATGTCTCCAGCTCAGGAAAATTTGCCAAGCCTGGGGACCATTGTGGAGCACACCTTCCTCTGGCCGCAGTGAATACTCAAAGAGGAGCTGATGAGATGAGTACACAGACCTGAAACTGGGAAGCCCTCCCTGGTCCACAGTTCAGATACAGGCCAGTGAACCACCACTAGCCTGTGCTCTGCAACAGCTGTCATGGTGAAAACGAGGGCGTAACATGAAAAGTTTAAAAGTGATAAATATTTTGACTTAGCATGCATTCTGCTAAATGAAGATGTTAGTGTAGGCTTTTCCTACTTGTTTGAAAGATCTGTGTGGTAGATGTTTTATAATGTTGCATGTTATGTCATGTGATTTGACCCCATTATTTGAGTTTTGCTATACTAACTACCTGATAGAGAGACCATACAGAGCATTTCCATCTCTAGATGCAGTAGATGTGATTTTGTAAGTTCCAGAAAAACTTTCTGAGATTAAAGGAATGCAGTTGTAATTTTCTCCTCATAGATACACCTGATTTCCTCTCTTCACTAGTTTCTCTCGTCCTAAGCGGAAGATGCTGACATGGCAAATTCAACCAACAGGCAGTGTCTGGAAAGCTCTATCATCTCAGAAGAAATGAGAGGTTGAGAATTTAGTTCACTTCTTTCCCAGTGACAACATTGTATCTGAGATTCCTTAATACAGTCTCAACTAACTTGTTATTTAACTGATGAGAGAGAAAATATCAATACTAAAAGCCACTATCTAGGTTGCAAGCAAATACATGTTCTGAAATAGAAGTTCAATAAAGTAACTCTTGAATTGACATTGATCTTTTAAAAACAGCTACTTGCTGTATGTAATGAGTCCTGTTGTATTGCTCATAAGACAATGAGAGCCCTAACTCATTTTATTTTGACAGAGCAGAGCGGCTGTACCTGGGACCACAGGGAATCATGAAAATAGGTCTGTAGGATACTCCAGTTACTCCACAGTAAATCACAATATTTTCTGCACTCCCACACTATCATTATTAAGAGAGCAATGACTAGAATTGGTCAAATCTGTAACCTCATAAATTCTCACAGCTCGCCAAAGGCATCTATTCATGGAATCACAGAATGGTTTGGGTTGAAAGAGCCTTTAAAGATCATCCAGTTCCAACCTCCCTGCCATCAACAATCCCAGCTCTCTCAGCCTGTCTTCACAGGAGACATGCTCTAGCCGCCCATGATCATCTTTGTGGCTCTCCTCTGGACTCACTCCAACAGGTCCATATCTTTCTTATACTGGGGACCCCAAAGCTATACACAGTACTCTGGGTGGGATTTCACAAGAATGGAGTAGAGGGGCAGAATCACCTCCATCAACCTGCTGGCCACACTTCTTTTGATGCAGCCCAGGATGTGATTGGCATTCTGTGCTGTGGGCATGCATTGCCAGCTCATGTTAAGCCTCTGATCCACCAACACCCCCAAAAACTTCTCCTCGGGGCTGTTCTCAATCCATTCTTGGCCCAACCTGTATTTGTGCTTGGGATTGTCCTGAACCAGGTGCAGGACGTTGCACCTGGCCTTGTTGAATTTCATGAGGTTTGCATGTGCCCACCTCTCAAGCCTGTCCAGGTCCCTCCAGACAGCATCCCTTCCCTCCAGCATGTCAACTGCACCACACATCTTGGTGTCATTGGCAAACTTGCTGAGGGTGCACTCAATCCCACTGTCTGCTTTGCCGACAAAGATGTTAAACAGCACTGGCCCCAGTACCAACCCCTGAGAAACACGACTCATCACTAGTTTTCACTTGGAGATCAAGCCATTAACTGCAACACATTGAATACAGCCATCCAACCAATTCCTTATCCACCAAGTGGTCCAGCCTTAAAATCCATGTGTCTCCAATTTAGAGACAAGGATGCCATGTGGGACATTGTCAAATACTTTCCACTAGTCCAGGTAGATGATGTCAGTTGCTCTTCCCTTATCCACCAAAGTTGTAACCCTGTTGTAGAGGGCCACAAATTTGTCAGGCAAAGTTTGCCTTTGGTGAAGGTATATTGGCTGTCAATCACCTCCTTAATTTTCATGTGCCCTAGCATGGTTTCTAGGAGGATCTGCTCCATGATCTTGCCAGACACAGAGATGAGACTGACTGGCCTGTAGCTCCTTGGGTCATCCTTTTTTTCTCTTTTTCAAAATGGGGGTTATGTTTCCCCTTTTCCAGTCAGCGGGAACTTCACTGTACTGCCACAACTTCTCAAATATAATGGATAGTGGCTTAGCAATTTCATCCACCAGTTCCCTCAGGACCCATGGATGCATCTCATTAGGTCTCATGGATCTGTGCACCTTCAGATTACATAGATGGTCTTGAACCTGATCTTTTCCTGCAATGAGCAGTTCTTCATTCTCCCAGTCCCTGCCTTTGCCTTCTGGGACTTGGGCAGTGTGGCTAGTGCCCTTGCTGGTGAAGATCGAGGCAAAAAAGTCTTTGAGTACCTCAGTCTTCTCCATATCCCAGGTAATCAGATCTCCTGTTTCCTTCTGGAGAGGGCCCACATCTTACCTAATCTTCCTTTTATCACTGACATATTTATAGAAGCCTTTCTTGTTGCCGTTGACGTCCCTGGCCAGATTTAATTCTGTCAGGGCTCTAGTTTTCCTAACCTAGTCCCTGGCTGCTCTCACAATTTTTTTGTATTTCTCCCAGGTTACCTGTCTCTCCTGGGTTGAGAGACACAGGACTTTTCTTCTAATGCTGGGGAAAATTTGCTCGTAGCTCTCTCTCCCTTGATGGCGGCGGCCCAGACAACTCCTTGCCCCGGTGCTGGAAACCTGAGGCCTTCCCTTCCTCCTGAAGCCATTCCACTCGCAGTGTCCGACATTTGCTGTCCACTGCTGGGAGTGCACAGCTTCCTACTGATAGAATTAGTTGACCGTAATTCTTGTATATCTTATATCAGTATCAGGATTAATACTGGTTCTTTAGTATTATTGTTAATTATTTAGTCTTAGTCTATTAAATCTATTTATGTTTCAACCCTTGTGTTTCTTTGTGTTCCCCGATTCCCCTTTCTGGGTGGGCAGGGGTCATCGGATGATAGAATAATTGTCTAAATGACAATAGATTGCTATGGGTTTTCTCAAACCATAACACTGTCCTTGCTTCCACCCTCTGTAGGTTTCTTTTTTGAGTCTGAGTTTCTCCTGAAACTTCTTGTTCATCCATGCAAGGCTCCTGGTGTTTTTGCCTGACTTGCTCTTTGTGGGGATACATCGCTCCTGACTTTGGAGGAGGTGATCCTTAAGTATTAACCAACCTTCTTGGGTCCCTCTTACATCCAGGGCTTTATCCCATGTTACTCTGCCAAGCAGATCCCTGAAGAGGGAAGTCTGCTCTCCTGAGGTCCAGGATAGTGAGCTTGCTGTGCATCTTCCTTGCTGCCCTAAGGATCTGGAACCCCACCATCTCATGGTCAGTGCAGCCAAGGCTGCCCTTAAGGTTCACATTCCCCACTAGCCCCTCCTTTTTGGTGACAAAAAGGTCCAGCATGGCACCTCTCCTTGTTGGCTCCTCTATCATTGGAGAAGGAACTTACCATTGACACATTCCAGGAACCTCCTGGATTGCTTATGTCTTGCTATGCTGTCCCTGCAACTGACATTGTGATAGTTGAATTCCCCCATGAGGACCAGGGTTTATGAACGTGAGGCTGCTCCTATCTGTCTATAGAGAGCCTCATCTGATCAGTCTTCCTGGTCAGGTGGCACTGTAATGTCACCTTTCCCTGCCTTCCCTTTAATCCTGACCCATAAACTCTCAGTCAGCTCCTCATCCTTCCCCAGGCAGATTTCCATGCACTCCAGCCAGTATTCTGTGTTTTGAATGAGACCAAGGTAGTGAAAGCTGTGTAAATCTCCACAGGTGTTCAGACTAGCCAGATACATATTGCCTCTTAACAGAATTGTGGAGATTTCTTAGGAAGGCAAGTAGCTATGTTGCCACAGAATGAATCGTCTCAGCAGCCTGTGCAGTTTAAAATTTTTAAATCTATCTATCTACCTTACTGCACTTAATATATGCCTTAAAATCAGTGCACAAAAAAACCCAAACTATCGAAAATAAAACAGATCACGATTTTCCAGTTTTCAGGTCAGCCTAGGTACCCATTTTTATGGAAGTTCAATTTGCATTTGAATGTTTAATCATTTTCATTGATAATAACTCTCCTCAGAAACAACTTTCATAGCAACAAGATGCTCCAGACCTTGCTCCACACCAAAACCACATTCATTGCGTTTCTTTTGAATCTGGAGCACCACTGACAAAATCAAAATGACCATCACTAGAAGATCCTGATGGAAGAAAAGGCCATAGCTTGAAAACTACTCTGCTGTGCAAAAAATTAACAATCAAAGAAAAGCAGTGATGTTCTGTACTAAGCACAGTTTCAAGATAAATCACCAAAAAAAGGCACTTATTGATTTGAAAAGTTGAATTTTACTTCCTAGATAAACAACACACATGATCTGGCCAAATAAGTCTCATGTCAGTCATGGATCTACATTTTCACATATTAGGGAAACAATTTTGGTGCTGGCAGTTACACAAGCACATTCTCAGTCATGAAGGAATTAGATTCTGTTAGAGATCTGAGTCCAGATTAGAACGTCCAATATTAGTGAACAGTAATATTTTTTTGCTTGGTTGGTTTGCTTATTAAGATTGATGAAGCATTGTGGGATGGATATTGACAGAATAACATTAATGCAGATCATATTCCTTTGTAAGTTTTCTTACAAAGTTCCAGGTGCTACTCGTCAATGCTCTGTGTGTATGTATGTAAGTGCACATGTGTGTCTCTGAAGGAATGTGCTGAAAGCCAAGAGTTAGGAATACCATCTATGTGGAAGGAAGCTTACAGGAGCCAGAAAAAAGGATAGTATTTACTTGTAGCTTCAGGACTGTTGAAGAACAAAGAATACTGGCAATTTCACAGAGTTATTCTGTGAAAACGTCTAATGAGTGAATGTAAATAACTATGAGCAGAAAAAGTAGGATGCTCTTGAATGTACATTGATCCTGATTGTGATGATTTACACATAGCACACCACCAGAATACAGACAGACCATCTGGAGTCACTAGACATGAAACTGTAAAATCATCCATGTGTTACATGGCTTACTGTCAGGCCTCTAGAATAGATATCATTATAGTCCAAAGTGTTATATTTAGGTCACTTCATGTCCAATTTACGTCAAAACACTTTTTATGAGTAAATAACAACTGAAATTATTTCACATATTGCTAAAAATAATTATTCTGAAGGGAGGAAAGAAACAAAACCTAAAAAGTACAACACTGGGGTTTTTTTCCCCCTTACTGTAGAAGCACCGTCAGCTTAAGAAAATTTCCAAGCTTGTGGCAAGTTTTTTTCCATGCTTGATAACATGTGTCACAACTGAATTATAAATTATTTGTGGTAGGATGATTATGTGATTACAGGAGCAGGAGGAATCAGGAAAAGCATCTTTTCCTTTTTCACAATGGTATGAACAGAGAGCCTTTATGTTTTCATACCTCCATGTTTCTCATGCAAACAGAAATGAAAAAGTTAATGCAGGCTAAATGAAAAATGAACTGACTTGTATTTATGAACATCATTATTTACACAGCTGTAGCACCAAAATGGTTATATAAACAAAGTTACAGAATAACCTGAGTTCACTGTTACATGAACAGCAAGACTTACCGATGTTAATGCTTAACTGTTTTTACAGTGAATCTTTTCAAAAGTAGTACTGACAATAAATAGCTGTTCCATACTGTTACTTTTCAAAATTCACTAACAACGGGCTGTGATCTGTCAAAACAAAATTTTAGGAAAAAATATATTTTATTTATCTGTTCATGTTTTCTCTAGTAAAGACACTGAAATTTAAGATTTAAGCCTCATAATTTTTCTCTTCATAATGATAACTTGAAAAAAGTATTATCAGCTAAATAACACCTCACCTGTAGAACTAGTATTTCCAAATAAACATAAAAGGTATACATAGATTCACAGATAAACAGTCAATCTTTCTATTTTAGAAAACAAAATGTTTTTTTTAAAAAATACCTGCAACTTTTCATTCAACGCAATATGAGATTTCACTATTTACACAGAAACAAATTCATAGTATTGTACCAGATTGTTCAACCACATCATCTTACTAAGATAGTCAAAAAACTAAGATTCTTCTCCCAGAACACAATTTTTGCTATTCTGCTTTGTATATTTTTTATTTCTGCTTTGAATTAGGGATGTCGACCCTTGTTAGGATTTATAAACCCACTACCTGATACCTGCACTAGCTACAATAAGATGCATTTTATTCACTCAGCAACAAAAGAGGTTATGAAGATTTCTTGGTATTTCGTGACTGCCATCTGGTTACCTGTGCATTTTCAGCTTTGAGTTTCAAATTATGAACATGGGGTCAAATGGAGACTGATCACAAGAAACAGCAGCCTCAAGATTTTGCTGGATGTCAGAATGAAGCAAAGTTATGAACAGGCCTCCTTTTGATTTGTTGCTGGATCATTATCTTTGCTTTTTTTGATGGACACAAAATTATCATCCAAGAAATTCTTATCAGAGTATTCAAGAAATTACTGGGACCCAATGAGTACGTGGAATTTTTAAAAGGTAGGTCACTTCATCAGGTCTCTAAATAGGCATCCCAAATGTCTAACCTAATTCATCCAATTTTAAAAGTCTGGACATTTTGTTTCAGTGGATAGGCCCAGTGATTGATCAGACTCTAAGTAGTAAGGAAATTGCTGGTGAGTATGATGAACTTCTGACAAAACACCTTGAAGGGCTAGACAGTCAGTTAATCAATACCAAAAAGGGAGGGCTGTAGGTAAACAGGGCAGGGGGGAAGGGGGAAGGGGCAGGGAGGAAAAACAATGAGAAAGAAACTAAGCAGATGGTAGAAAGGCCATATATTAAAAAGAAGATAACATAGAAAAGTTGAAACTTTGAAGTCAAAGTACAAAGGCTACACAGCTGTGTTTATGCCAATAATTCTGAAGGCAGTCATACGGAATAATCCATTTTCCTAGTTCTATGCAGAAAAGAGACATTTGTTGTCATGAAAGACTTACAGTTCTCTTAAAAAACAGATACACAAACTGCAGAGAGTCAGCTGAAATGCTAACAGACTTCCCAATGGAGAGAGTTAAGCTTAATGGGAAGAAACAAAAAGGAGGAATGGGTTATGTTATTTATTGGTTTTCCCTACTTGTCTAGGGCTTATAATTTTGAAGACACAGCCATGTGAAAATGTTCCTTAAGATAACTTTGCAATATTATTGAGAATTTCAAAACTGAGAATAAAACCCAAAACCCACTGAAGTCAAGTAAAATTTTCCATTCCCTGTGATGGTGATGTTAGAATACAAAAAATTTCCATTCTGGAATGTACATATAGCTCACGTAGTGCTACATCCTGTGTGAGACAATGGTTTCCACTAGGTGCCTTTGATGAGAGTATGAAAATCCTGTACAAGGTTAACTTGCTAGAATGTCCGTCTAAAGAAAGTTCCACCCCAAAGCCTAAGAAGCAAAGGTTTACTTGCTTCCTTGAGTGGGGGACTTTATTCCACCTAGAATCCACTGTTTTTTGTTCACTTTAATTCTAAAGCGTCATTACTTGAAGAATTAAATAGTATTAATTAAATAATGACATTGCTAAAAAGAATATTCATTCTTTTTGAAATTGCTTCCTTTCAGTTACATTAGTGATTATCATACTCATATAATAAAACAGACAGAAAGAGGGATCTGATCTCCTTTCTCTTTAGCACCCATTATTTTCTGGCTTTTTTTCTGTCCTCTAGGGTTTGAGATTTTATTCTCAAGAGGAAAATAATCCCTTGTTTCACTTTTTTTTTTGTTAAATTAATGTTTTTCCATTACCCACACGATTTTCTATAGCCTAGTTTCACCACATACAGAATCTCTATTTTCTGATGAAGTGCTATAGACCAGATTGAGGCTAATGGTGAGCAATTTACTTACATAATGACATTATTTAATATTTTCAGTATTACTTTTCATTCTATCCCTAACACATCTTATCATATCATAAAAATCCCTGAATATTGATTATAGGAATATGTGTGTGAATTAAAAATGTCAATTAATGTATTATTAGAGTCAAGCAAAGGACTATTACCTGTCGTAATTAGGCATCACAAATGCATATACAATGGATGGCCTGCTTCTCGGATTCTAGGAAGCACCCACATTTGTGTCTGTTTGGTGTTTTCCATTAATAATAATGCATCATGCATAATAAGGAGAATTATGTGCATCACGGTCTTCAGATCCATCAGTGCAGATAAACAAGTTTGGTGGGAAAAAAAAATAAATCCCAGGACAATTTTTATAATTATTATAATGTAAGTAACTAGAACGGTTTAGATTTGCTGATATGGAACAGCTTCCAACAGAAGTTCTAATCCATAAAAAGATGATTTTGCATTTGTACTATTAATCAAAAGATTGAATAGCAAAAGGAGAGAACACATTTTCTACTGGGATTAATCTATAATTTCATTATGTATTTCATTATAAATTTCAAAATAGATAATTTCATTATCTGTTTTCCTACTCAAACCTTTCAGCTCTGTATTTGTGATTTTATTTTTGCTTCTCCTCTTCCATCTTTTATTACAAAACTTATTTTATAATAGCCCACTATTAGGTCAGCCAAAATGGGAGAAAATAAATGCTAATTATTTCATCAGACTCTTAGGAATCTGTTATGTTTCAGGTTTCTATGATACTTCTTAACCTGTATTTTTGTCAGGAATATCATTCTGAAAACTGCACTTTTTGAATGATTTTTCCCTACTTCCTGTTCTTTTCAAGGTAGTTTTTAGTAGGATATACATGAAATCTATCCTGTCATTTCTGACTGTATGGCAGTGGGGGAATTTAATGTGTGCAAACATAAATTGTAGCAATTACACTTGGTTCTTATTGATCAAGTGCAAAATGTTCTAAAAAGTTTGAGAAATTATTTTCCATCATCTAATTTTATGTAATTACTTGAAACATGATGAGATCAGTAGTAATATAGAGAAAACAAATCCAGGAAAGTGCATTTTGTTTTTTATATGAATAACAACCTATTTGGCCAAGTCATCAAAATCTGAAAGTCATATTGCATGGTGAAAATGTCAACATCTGAAACAACATCTGAAAAATGTATTTACAAACAGCATTTATAAATAATTTTCTAAAAATTACAGGTAGACAGATAAATGTTCTAAAGATACAACCTGTTGTTGAGTCTGCTCATCTTCTTATATTTCCATGATGCTGCAAGGACCCTCAATTTCCTACCAGGAAGGTACTTAACCAGCTTTCCAGAAAATTGGCATGGACTCATGTACCACAGCCAACATATCCCTAGACATTAGGCCTAAAAGCACAAAGACTATAATGAAGAACACTTACCTTTAATAAAGCCAGGAGACAAACAGATCTAGTGCAGTCTTTCACGCTACACAAAGTTAGAACAGACTTCCAAAGGGAAAAATTCTCTTGCTTTTCAATCTTAAAGATCATTGAACATTGCTTGGAACAAAAAGAAAATAAAAGAAAATAAACAGACCAGGAGTGGAATCATGGGGGAATTAAGTGTTGTTTTTAGTTGGCATCCAGCAATGTAGGGGCAAGTGGAGAAAACTTGAACAACACTTAGGGAACACTGCAGCCTGATAAAGAAGGAAACACTCAACAGAACACAGAAGACTCTGTATGATCTGGGGCCAAAGAGTCAATGCTGCAATTTTACAGAGCTAAGTCCCAGATAAGAAACACAAACTCATTTTGGATCTAAGACAAAATAGTGTGGCTGCTAGAAAATACAGAATTAAATTTTGGCAAACCAACCAGAATAAGCCAATCAAAGACAGTACCTCTTCCAAGCTATCACTCCGGAAGAACAACAACCCTAGAGAATCCGAATACTACAGGAAAAGATATAAGAGGCAAAAACCATGCAGTGCTAAGAATCAGAGTTCATAAAATGACAGTACATGAATCTGACACAGAATGACATCTACATGAATCACCAGCCAAGACAATACACAGTATTTGGAGAAAGATGAAAGAACTGCAGTAAAATGTATCATTTTACAAACCCCAGCAGAGCATACACAGCATGGACAAATCAGATAACAAGAGGACTATTATTTCAGAGGAACTCTTCAAAAAAGCTGCAGGCAGCATTGAAGCAGAATGAGGAATCTCATAAGTTTGGCACAGGTGAATGCAGTTATGTTTGTGACAGTGAATTAGTGCTAAAAAAACCCACAAAACTGGGCAGTAGAATGTAAAATGGTGAAACTCAAGGCTCAAAGGCTTATCTTTCCAAAGGGAGTTTTGTGTCAAATACTTGAGGAAGAGCATGTATTCAATTTAAAACAGCACTGAGGAAAAAGTACCAATTACTGGATTCAAAACATGCCATGTCCACAGTTTTTGCAAGAGGTTGTTCTCACTGGTAGAACTGATTCCTCAGCTGTGGACAAGTTCAAAGAGTAATTGCTCTCAGAAAAAGGGAAGCTGTCAATAAGGTATAGAATAAAGTTAAAGGGCCCTGTTTTCTGCCCTTATGAAAATTCTTCTGACCTTAAGGAAGGGGATAAAAGAGAAATCAGATAGGTTCACTTCTCTGGGAATTATAGAGCAAGTAGAAAACAAAGGAAAGGCTTTTATACTACTCGGTCACTCCAGTGAAAGCAAAGGAAGCAAGCAGTGACAAAAAAAAGAATGAATCTTTGGCTTCTAAATATGCTAAAATATTGCTAACTAAAGGTGTGTAAAGAAAAAAGTGTTTCCACTATTAATGAGTAGAAAATTCTGGAAAAGATGTTCCATGCCACGTACTTTTCTAGGCTTCATGAACCAGCAGGATTCTGGCTAATGAAAAAGAAAAATAAAGTTTATATTTTCAAACATTCAACATCTCTTTGTGGGAGCAGTTTCTTCGGGTGATACCCAAGGTAATTCACAGGAAAATATAACCATTTTTTAATTGTATAGAATGCAGTGAAGTTCACTGAACTTCCATTTTAATTGTGAAGAAAACACAGTAGATGTCTATAAGCAGACACAATAAACACTTCTAGAAAAAAAGCTGGAGCTCTTGGACTAAAGTTAAAAATAAAAAAAAAAAAGATTAATTTGATAACACAGACCTACCATGGGTGTTATTTAGTACAGCAAGGTGTTAACAAGTCAGTACAACAAAGGTGTTGTACTACCAGAGGGATCCAACACAACTTGGACCCCACTAGCACAGGCAACAAAAAGCTAAAAGAACACCTTGGGAGAATAAAATTCTTGTCCAGACTAATCATCTGAGAATGATACAACACAGAGATGCCCAATGAATGTGCTGTGCAACATTCAGCCACAAAATTGAACTGGTAACTTAAAGAGATTCGCCTTTTTAAAGGAGACCACAGTAAGACAGTAAGAGCCGGTAAGGAGAAAATTAGATTTCTACAGTGCCAGTGAAGATTCTCAGAATACTATACAGATGTAAAAAACTAGTGACCAGACACATACAGGTTCTGGAGCTTTTGAAGCAAAACAACAACAATGTAAATCCATTATGTGCCAACAGAAAAGAAAGCTCTGGCCTTCCCTACATTTTTGCAGGTAGTTTAGAAATTTTACTTGTGAGAGACAAACATTAAACTGGAACTACTTCTTTTTGCCATTATCAGTAAGGGCAAAATTGACATGGCAACCTTATAATGGAACACCAGCCAGCACTTTCAGGAGCTTTCACTGCTGTAGAAACTGAAAATTCTCATGGTGAATTCCCACTACTGTGACATCTATGAGTTGGCTTTTGAGAAAAAGTGTTTGAGACTTGGACTCTGGTCAAGATTTCGCATCAGCAAATTACAGGTTAGCATTACGAAGCCACTGAAGTCACCTAGCAAGAACTTTTTCAGAAATTTGTAAGCAAAAATCTAATACCAGACCAGATATCCAAGATAAATGAAGATACATTATGAGGTGCACTAGTGTTTCTTAAAAATTATCTGTCTACCTGACAGGATAGTTTGACTAGAGACAGCAGTGCTGTTACCAGAGATTGCTATACGAATAATGGAGTCACTGTGGCTAAAGAAAAGAGGTCACACTTCTTACCTGACTCCCCTTTCCACAATGTGGCATGGTTCTGCATGAAAAGTGTGTTTTCTAGCCCATGGAAGGGAGAAACTCTTCCATGGAGGGACTCCCTTCCTACAAAAAAAACACCTAGACGTTGATGCAACGGATAGAGGGCTCTGTTCCTGCAGTAACATCAGCAACCCTGCTCCACAGTGACATTTCTTCACACTGTTATCACCTTCATGGGCATAAACTGTAGAGAGACATGTAGCACATTTTTTGCTTTCAGCAGGGCCTGTACTGTATCACTGTAGCATACAGTGATAACTTCACCCCCAGGACAATCACAATAACTAGGCAAAGTATCGTACAGCAGCAAAGACAGAAAAGGTGATGTGAGTGAGACTAAGGTTCAAATAACAGCAAAAAGGGAATTCAGGTCAAAAGTGGTGGGAAGGTAAACACAAATAGAAAAGAAGAGAGGGAAAACAGAGAGGAAGCCCTGGGGGGGAAAAAACAGGAGCAAAAGTGATTAACAACACAGTTAGGATCAAAGGTAAGAGGCAGAAGGAGTCAGATGGGAGAGGAAAGAGAACCAGAGGGAAAAGAAAAGGAAAAAAAGGCAGAAGGGCCCAGACACTGTGCAAGGAGGCCGTCCTCTCTGGAGGCTGGAACAGAGCCAATGGCCTATGGATGTCTACACACTCCTGTAGCACAAAAGACATCTCTCTCCTGATATTGTCAGATTCACGCCCCAATGCCGGAAACTTCCTCTTAAAAAAAGTAATTTTTAATTGCAAACTGCCATAAAGCAGTCACACAAGGCGGGGGTTGTTCAAGGTTATAGGGAAATTTTTTCAGGAATTACCCAGCTCTTGAGTGATTGACCTTGAAGTCTTAATATTTTTGTATGTAATCCATTTCGGATGTTATGTATAGATAACAGAGAAACAGAGAAAGATGTAATTATTTAACTCCATCAAAATGCAACTATTCCTGTTATGAACTTGACTTTAACCTTCGTATCACATTTGCCAGATGCATTCTATAGTTATTCATCATTTTCACACATCAAGTGCACCTTAGCTCCTTTGTTTTAACACTCTGAAATGTAGCGCAGAGCAGCTGGCCAGATTGTTCATTCTGTTTATCCAGAGGTCAGAGGAAACGCGAACATTTGAAATCTTGTTAATATGTTTAAAAGGTAAGACAATCTCAGCCCTACTTTAGTGTACAGTCTGCTTTTGTAATAAAACACTTTTCATCTTGCTACAAGAGGAGTTTTTGGGGATTTTTAATTGTGACTAGGGAATCAGAATGGATAAAGTTTCATCTCATTTAAAAGTTCATCTGATTCTTGCTCAGCATTCATGCTTGTTGTTCTGAAGGCAAAAGATGGTGCTTTGTACATTTTCTCTAGCCACACTAGGAAGACTTGATCAACCTCTGTAAATAATACATTGGCACTAATTTCTGTGCTCATGGCCAGAGGCAAGATTGCATGGTGTCTGCTAATGAAAATAATTGTGAGGAGACAGAGGACAAAATAAAAAGACAGTGAGAAATAATATCGAGCTTTCAAAAACCTTTACATTACAAATCACTGTCTACTGGTCTCTCTTCATTTGTAT
This sequence comes from Limosa lapponica baueri, assembly GCA_002844005.1. Classification (NCBI taxonomy): domain Eukaryota; kingdom Metazoa; phylum Chordata; class Aves; order Charadriiformes; family Scolopacidae; genus Limosa; species Limosa lapponica. Next base: position 213,494 of record KZ505947.1, on the reverse strand, counting down.
AGAAAAAGCCAACTGACTCTAAATTAGAACTTAATGAATAATTCATAGCAAATAATTTATTAATCAAATTTCACTATTTCCGTTTGTGAACTAAGATGAAATTTCTCAAGTATATTTGATATTTAAGACTATTCATGTATTTCTTCATCTAACATTTTTTCTTCTACACAGCAACCATAAACAATATGGTACAAATACCAAGAGAGAAAAGACTTCCTAAATTGGGCTTGATGGTGGGGCTGGGCCAATGGCTTCACTGGGCTCAGAATTCTACCCCTTTAAGTTTCACAGGCTATTTTGCAAGTCCACAACAACGTGATATAAATTCAGTGTGGAATATGATTTTTTATTATTTCATTCAAATGAACTTCGTTGAGAGTGATATTGTGTCAATAAGACAAACATCTCTACTTAAAAACTGGTTAAATTTGGTCACAGTGAAAGAATACCGAAAAGCACAGTCATTCCTGAATCAAAGGGATTTTTGATTTTTCACTGGCAGTGTATACTTGTGGAAAACCTGGGGATTTTTTCTGGCTCATCTTATAAAGGTTTTTGTAGCTAAGCTTTATGTATAACTCAGTACTTATTATGTCTGTCTGTACTGTTTTTTCTTCATATTCTTTCCTCTTTTTATATTTCCAATCTAACCAAATTACTTTCACATGTTAATGAACTCCTGAATAAAACACATTGAATTTCAATGGACTGGGGCAAGGCTGACAAAAGTTGGACCCTGTGGAGTGTTTCCATTTCTTTCCTTTCTTGTTTTCTCCCCAAAGGTGGGAGAGACAATGCCTTGTAGTTTTAACCCCTGCTGCCCTCTTTTCCTGCTTTTTTAGTGTCCTTCTTCATCTCCCATGCTTGGCAGGGAGTGCAGAAGAGCCGCTGAATAGTAAAGTGCCAGCAGGCTAAAAAGATCCTTCTTGTCTCTAGTGCCTCCTCCCCAGGCTGCTCCCATTATTTCCAAATTACTCTAGATGCTTGCAGCTGGAATTGCCACCCATTTTCTGTTTCCATGCTAAGTGTGAAGAACTAGGAATAAGGAGAATTAACAGCACCTATTGGCAGTTTGAAGCCTTGGTGTCCTATGCCCTCTTATCTCCATGGTATAGAAGAGACTTAATTTTTATCCAAAATAAAGCCTCTCTTTCTGAGAACTTCCTATGTGTGAGAATCTGACAGAAAAGCAGGATGCATTTTTCCTTCCCTAAACAGGTTGAATCCCACACAAACTCTCTGTGAGATCTTGGACTCCCCCCAAGGATGCCTCGCTGGCTGTAGATTCCTTGACACAACCATTTTTGAGGTGAGACTCTTGCCTGTTATCTTATTGGTCTCCCTTTGGATCTACTTTTTGTCTTCCCATCTCTGGAATGGTTGGGTCCTCCTCTGGGATCAGTTTGTCCTCCCCTTTGATATGGTTTGGCCCCTTCACAAATCTGTATAATTCACTTGATACTGGTATTATGTATATCTATAGGAGTAATTTATCATAAGAATATCTGGTGTTATGTTTTTGATAAGTTTGTTCACTAATGATAAGTTTGCAGTAACCTGTAATAGTATATACCTACTTGGCTGTTGCTGCTATATTTCTTGTTGCTATGTGACTGGTTGCTGCTGTTACTTACTGCTACCATACTACTGATTGGTACTGTATTACTGATTGTTGATAGTAATTTACAGTAGCTTTATATATAAATATGTATACACCTTATTAATCATAGGTGTACTTGCTAGTGGTGATTTTTGTGGTATTGTGGCAATCTGTAATAAAGTAGAGAAATGTACAGAGTAATGTCTCTTGTGTCCTTGTGTGTTATGCAGTCCTCCAAATCTACAGTCACAACCTCTACACACCTGCAGGCCAGGTAAGCTTTTGGGTCATGACACTATCATTCCACCATCTATCCAAGTCATTGTTGGTGACTTGGAGATCCAACAACTCAAGAGTCCTTCTCTCTTTTGATCTACCTTCCCTTTTCCCTTCAACACCTTTCTCTCCTTCCTTTAGCTGATTTACCAGAAATTCATCCTCTTTCTTCTCCCAGGCTTACCAATCAATTTTCTGGTGCATGAACAATTTTCTTCTTCAATCCATCTTCTGTATCTCTGGCCACCAAATAAATTCTCTCCACAGGACCCCTAATCATTACCTTAGTCTTTCACCTATTCAGCCTCCAGTGCATCCTATAATTTAACCAGCTCCACAGTCAAACACCTCCTCTATTAATTAAATGTTCAAACTATAATTGCTACTTTTTTATTACCTTTATTACCAATACTAAAGACAAAAGCATTTGGCAAAAAATCTTCAAAGTCTTACATAAATTCACTTCATTGGAACCAGAAAAAATTCTCTGCAGTACAACACAGTATATTAAAATCATTTGGCACCTATCACAGGAATGAATTACATGCCCTGGGACTGAATTAATACAGGAGGCATTCAATATATTCTCACATGCTTTGGCATTTGGGCATTACATCAACTGGCCTCAGGTATGTGTAGACAGAGACTTGTGCATCCAGCAGCCACAGGAATCATTTGCTAAGCCGTAGGCCAATAAACCAAGAATTATCTGATGCCATGGACAGTGACAAGAAGTCACTTTCTGTTATCAATTTTTGGCTAAGGAATTATCATCTGTTTAGCAGCTCTGTTTATCCTTTTATAATCCTCTGTCAAGGACTGAAAAGAAGCCTAAATAGCAGCAATAGAAGATAGCCCTTCTAAGGATATCTTCCTCCAAAGAAATGCATGTTCTAGAATCAGTAATTTTAGCATTTGTGTGTGGTTTGGCAAAAACAGCTTTGTACAATGGCAGAGAAAATATACAGAGGTCACCATTAAAAGCTACAATTTCTTTTTCATGCAACTAGGTTCCCACTAGAGCAGTAGTGTCTTATTCTTTCAGTTCTATATATTAGGTTCATGAAGAACTGAGGCAGCAGTTCTCAAGCAATCAAACCAATGCTGATGAAATATCACTGGTTCTTCTTTTTGCTTCCACCTTTAAAAGGCTTATAAAATGTAATTCATAGTATAATTTTTTGTACTACCAATTTCTGCAAAACCTGCAAAGGGATTGATCAGAAAGAGAGTGGTCTACACAATTGTGAATAGGACAAAAGGTCATCTAATACACGACCTCTCTGGTGCACTCTTTTTCAGGTGTTTGAGAATTTCTGACCTGGAACGAATTTGCAAGTACTATATGACATTAGCTAGCTACAAAGGAGAATGAAGTAATGTTAAAATCAACTGAAGTAACAATATATACCCACTTTCTATTTTGTAGTTTGTAGATTGCCATATGAAGGTGTTACAGAGGTTTAAACAGTCAAAACAGATGACCAACTGCGATTGAAAGCTAAAAATTTAGATTCTATTTACATCTTCAAGAATATTTGGGGGCAGAGGGGAAGAGAATGTATCTTTCCTGAAGCTATTTTTCCGGCAAGTCAAGCCCTTAGTTACTTTTTGCGTTAATCTGTGGTTTAAACAGAGCCAGAAAATCAAGGGCTCCAGAAGAAAAGGTTGGTTGTTTTTTTTTAAATTATGTTTAGAACAACTGACGTGCAAAATTATATGCACTAGACTACAGTTTCCTCATTTGTGCTTTGTGTAGACACTAACACTTGTTAAACAAGGATGCTTGTACAAGTATTTATAAAATGATAAATGTATTTATAATAAATAATATCAATAATAATATTGATAAAAGTATTTATAATGATAAATTGTATGATGTCCATAATTTTGAATGTTGTTTAGCTATAGAAGCCCCAAGACAGAATTAAAGTCAATTATGGGACATTATTTGGAAGACATACAAGTTTTAAATTCAGTTTTGGTAGTCAAATTTTTAATTGCCACCAATATTAAAGCACGGAAATTTTCTCTTTTTTTTTCCCCTAGAAGCTTGAAATTTATGCTAGTCAAAACTAAAACCATTAAATCTCTAGTTGAACTACACGTATACATTCAAAGATTAATTCTCTGAGCCTACTAAATTTTTCTCTTCAGCAAAACAATTTTCATAACGCAAAAATCAATTTTGGAGACAGTATTAACTCTCAGCATATTATAACACCAGAATAAGACACGTATTGCTGCTCCATTTTTTTATCCAAGTCTTCCTTACAGGCACTCTCCAGTATTTCTAGTTTCTCTTGTGTAGTAGAAATCCTGATGAAGAAATCTCTGAAATCAGAGAATGTGAAAAGTCAAAGGCAAAGTATATCACTGGTGTTTTGCATTTTTTACTCCTTCAGTAAGCATCTCTATGTATTTCCTATTTTCTTCTTCAGAAAGAAACCTGCAGGTTTCTTTTTTATTTCATTTTGATTACTGGTCATAATTGTAGTATTACATGCAAATATGGCAGGATGTAATTCTATTATGAAACCAGAATCCAACACATTGTGCCCCCAGGTGTAATAGTCTAATTGTAACACAAGAAGTGCCTCTTGGATTTTACTACCTAGAGTGCTTAACAGGAAGTAGCATGATTAGTAGCAGCTCACCTCAAGGTCTCCATCTTCTCTTACAAAAAATTATTCCCTCATGTCTGATATACTGCATTTGCTGCAATCCTCCTCTGCATCCCAATTTGCTCTTTTTCAGTGCATCAAGCTTGATGCTGTCAAAAGCATATTATTTTCTTGCCACACTTACTGAGTTAATTCCTCTTTTACAGCCAATTCCTGGTTTCTCTTAGCAGGAAAGTTCTAACTTTTTGTCCTCAATTTTAAGGCTTGTCACAACACTGCTTCTACCCACCTACAGTTCAGTTCTCGTGTCCTCTTACACAACTAATGAGATGACAATACTTATTACAGTTTTCCTGGTTTATTGTGCCCCTTCTTTTTTCTCCCTTCCCACCTTGTAAGAACGTAAAACTGAATTAGAAAAGGGTCTAACTAGCCCAATATCTGATTTTCCTTTTAGTTTATAATTGTCATAATTTGTTTGTTGTCTGTAATTTGTCCAACAATTAAAAAAAAGATATAGAAAACCACTAGTATATTAATTAGTTATGTTGTTATTTGTATACATGATTTTTAATTAAAGCTCAGGAATACCCTTTCACATAAAGCATGTTCAGATATGCAGATTTTTCTTTTCCTGAATTGAAAAATTATAAATTCAGAATTCACCTAATTATATACTACTGCAAAAAGTATCTTTCTCTTGCCAATGAGGCAGACTAAAATTAAAATGTTGGCAAAAAGATAGAAGTTGAAAATGTTTCTTCAGGAAAGTGTAAAGTTTTGCCTTATAAAATATCTAGAACATATGATAATCCTGGTAATATATCTGATGCCATGCAAGTAGCAATAGTAAGATTCTGAAGAATCTTCTCCAGTTCCGCCCTAATCTTCAAAATTCCACATTCACTTTGCCCATTTTTCCAAATTAAATACATATTTTACAGTAATATGATTTGTTATATTTGGCTGTGCTTAAAGTGACATGGGCAAGATTTCTGTGGATAAACCTGAGATGGAGAAATTAGCAAATTTTACAGGTCAATGCACTTTGCTCTACTCCAGCAGCAAGCTGCACCCAAATGCAAAAATTAAAAATGGAGGGAAAGATAATGGGTCTCGTTCATAATAAATTTATTCCATTGAACTAGTTGGCCTGAGGCTGACAACAGTTGCCTCTCTATGGAAATACAATATTTCTGCATCCTTGAATCCTACACACACAAGAGCTTTGTAAGGTCTTATACACACGCATTTTAAACACACAAAAATTTCTGTTCTCTAAACCCCCTCAACATAAAACTGCTTTTTCATAATATTTGTGTTTTCATTTTACTGCTGTTTTCTTCTCTTCCTTTCCCAAATTAGTTCCCACACGCCCATCTAGTTTGTAGGACGAGATAGCTGTAAGACACTAACCCTTTCAAACTCAAAAAACAGGTGTTTGAACATAAAGAACTTACTCATGGGTGTTGAAATAGTACTGCATGGTGGGGAAGGAGAAGCAAATAATAGCAGCTGTGTCCCACAAGCAGAACAGCTGTTAAATGTTTGTGCCTTAACACCTGTTGGAGGCTGGCAAACTCATGTCTGCTGTGCTTGCTTTATTATGTACTAGTCAGAAGAAAAAACAACTAATGGCAGATTAGAAGGAAAAAGAACATGGTGCCCCAGCAAAGGAAAGATCCTACATTAAACTTACACTTTCTTTACATTCTTAGTTTTCCATGAAACCTTACTTTGTTTCATTTTAAATAACCAGTAATCAGTTCATTATAGCATTATATCAGTTAACATATGCTTTGATTTTCACTTTGAATTAGACAAAGCAGCAGGTCTTTTATCCTCTTTATCCTCCATAAAGGGACTTGTGATACAAGAGGCAATGATTTCCAATGAGTTTCAATTTTTATGAATACTTGGATTTAATATGTATTTATGATGTTCAGTATCTCAGCTCATAGTATGTCTGTGCAGGTTCCCTGCTGATAATTAACAGCTTTGACAGGATTTTATGGTGAATTTTGGAATTTCATTAATTTTCCCAGAGAATTAAGTTAGATGGGGGATAGGTAGCAGCTGTGCAGGTGAGTTTTTTAAAGGAAAGCATAACAATTAAATCATGAAACAAAGGAAGTTGCTTGCTACAAATGCAATTCCTTTCAGCTTTTTAAGAACTTCAGCTCCATCCCTCATATTTTTTTGAAATGTTGGTAAATGATTTAGACATCAGGTGTTTTTTGATAACACCTCCAATAGAATCTGACAGCTGTTTAGCAAGAATATAGCTTTATTCTTGGTGCAGTTCCTCCAGCAACGAAAAGTACTGTTAATGAATTAACAAATGTAAGGAAGACCTCTTTCAGTATTCTGTAAAAAGATTAGTGATGATAGTGGTATGGAAGGCAAAAAAGTAATAAAAGGAACTTTTCAGGACAATCCAAATATTCCCCAGGAAGCACATTCTTCAACAATTTCTCCCAAGAACCATTTCTACCTCAGGATATAACTTTTATTTCTGCAATTTGTAAGTATTGTAGGAATTGAACCAGTAAATACAGTATTTAGTCATCGTGTATTTCAGTAACTCCTTAATAAACTATAGCTAGGCTATTTATTAGACTGTCACAATTGTCACAGAATAGTAGATCAAATGATAAAATAATGAAATGCTTAACAGGGAGAAAGGGCCTGGATTTTATTGATATGCTTGTGCTTACATGACTGAGACACAGTTTTGGTTTTAGTAAAGATTGATGGTGAAAAATAGAGATTAGCCCTTTTGCTTGTTTATCAAGTGGGTCATAAAGAAGCTGTTAATGTATTTCATAACACATAAAATTAACATATGCTGTAAGGACTATGCACAAATGTTAATGACCTGAGCAGGACTATTATTATGTTGTTAATAACAAAACTATTACTACTATAACAGTAACTACTCAGGAGAAAGCAGTCAAACATCCCTTCTTAACAAAGAGCACATTCTACTACAATTAAGTAAAATTTAAGATTTCAAATACCTTTTTTTGTCTTGTCTTCATGATCATATTATTTTCTATGAGGGTTTTCTTCTCACAGATCAAAGATAGTTATTGCTGAATTAAGGCATAATCAAATAACCCAAATCCTCCCACTTTGCCTTGTCCATGCATGTAGCTAAAAACACACCTACAACTAAGCTTTCCCAATTTAACAGGTGAAGATTACCTTCTTGTTTGTGGCAGTCGGTTCTATGTGCATTTCAAATGTTCCCTCAGGGTACTAATGTACAGAGCTAGTTTATACTGATCAGCTAAAATGGATGCCCTAATCAGACACACAAGGACACTGGAACTGAAATAAGAAAGCAAGTGGCCGCTTGGGAATACAGTCTCAGGATAACTCTCTATTATTGCTATCAGTCCTACAACCTGAAAGTCACATTCAGAATATTATTTATTACACCTTCCTATGGATTTTAACAAAGTATGCAAAAGGTGAACAGAAAAGCTTATAACCACGCAAATCCTTGGTTCAAAGTCTTTTTGCCCCTTAACAGCTGAAAATACTTTCAGAAACAAAAACTTCCAAAATTTGGAAGTTTGAAGGAAAATGATATATCACTAACAAGAGCTCTCTATAACCTCTGTTTGCATTTCAAAAGAGTTCCATTGATATTTTGGGGTAATCTCTCCTTCTCTCCTTCTCTCCTTCTCTCCTTCTCTCCTTCTCTCCTTCTCTTTCTCTCTGATTCTTACACACACACAGAACTGTGCAGAGAGGGAAGGAGAGAGTCAGAAAGAATGGTGTCTTTTGGATAGCATAATTACCTGATAGATGTCAACCATTCTAACAGTCGTTTAAAATTCATTTTCCTGCTAAAGTAGATGGACTAATACAATATCCCACAGAGAAACCAAGTTCCATTCTGCTGTGCTTTCTATAATAGCATTGAAAATAACCTGCGGCCAGATCATAAAGACTCAGTTGTTTAAAGTAGGAATTGAAATACCTGCAAATCAATGATCCTCCTGGCTAGCTATAAAGGCCTTGTAAACACTATGACCAGCTGCATTTTTTTACTTACCTTTCCCAAATGCCTACAGTATCACCGCTTCACACACTTAGAAGTTCCTCTGTCTGGACAAGGCAGTTCCCTCCTGTTGAGGCTCTTCTACTGGGCAGACTTGTCTGCTTCACACTTCAAGGAAGCAGAATTGGCACCCATCTTCAATGGTGGATTACTTAGAATGGATGCAGATAGGGGCAGTCATTAACACATACTCAGGATTTCTTATTTGCAACCTTGCGACAAATCCGTGCTCCAAATGCTAAGCTGTTTCAGAAAAACATGCATTTTTTTCCTCTCAAGAAAAATTGAAAATATGAAATATTTTCAATTTAAAAGCCATTAGATTTGTGTTTTATGTTAAAACATGAGGTGAGAGTGAAAAAACAAAAGTCTAGGCTGGTCTGTAAGGGTTGGCTGACCCTTGGAGGTAAAAGCAGTTCATAATACATCTTTGTCACCATTGTAATATCTTCCACTTCAAATTATCATACAAGTCATAGGTTCTTTGCGTTTCAATAATGATTCATTTCAAACAAAAGACATTTGTAACTTTGCATAACAACTTTTAATTGAACATTTAAAAAAAAAAAGTCACCCAACTCTTAAAAAAAGAACATGCTTTGTAGGATGCTTTGGTAGTACATTAAATAGTACACAGCACAACTGGTACTCCCAGAAATTTTAATTTTAATTAAATAAGCAATCTCTGATTCCCATTCCTCCCCTTGAAATTAACTGAGAGTGAGCAATTTTAGATTCTATCATCTATTGTCTCAAACAACAGATGGTTCAATATTTCTACATATCTCAAGTTTCCCACTTTGCTTCCAGTGGAGACAATTTACTGAACAAAAGTAAAGTGCAATCTAAATTGGAAGTCTTCTAGTACTCTGCTTAATTACATGCAGATGGATTAAATGTAACCTTAATCTAGCAGATGATGTGGTTCTCAGGTACAGTATGGCCCAGCTGGTTTATGTATTTATGGTTTTTTTATTTGCATAAACTCATAATAATTTAGAATGTTGACGTTTAAAGGACAAAATACAAGTCTTAGGTATATTATATATTTAGGAACATTTAGCTTTAAGGAGCTAACTTTTAGATCAGAGTTTTTTGTAATTTTGACAAAACTTAACTCAAATTCATTAGAACATAGTTCCAAAACTATCTATTTTAAACCCTGGTCAGAAGACATTGGAGCAAGAGTTCTTTACATATATTATGCTTTTTTTACTTACAGCTGAAACTGAACCAAAATACTAACTTGTCTTTACTTTTCCTCTGATCTGAAGATGCTTAAATGGTAGTTTAACTTGCTCTTTGTAGCACTTAAATTCAGAATAAATAGTCTTGTAGAATACATGTGACAAAAGCAGAGGGAATGGTTAATTCCTGTATTAATCAGGAATGAAGTTTGGTTTAAAATTGCTTCTTTTTCATTTACAAATCATTTTAATTTCTGCTTATGTTTCATAATTAGTAAATACATATAGTTCATGTAATTAAATGGACAGAAAAACTATAAATAATTACTGTGACATTCAGATAATTGTTTGTGATGCTGTATTCTCAACTTCTGGTAAGTAAAGCTGAAACTTTCTAACAAGAAAAACTACAAAATAAATAGCTGATGTCAAATATGAAATCTAAAAAGAATATAATTTTTTCACTGAAAGTTATAAATCTTTAGGAATAAGTAACTAGTTTTGCAAATACTAGTAACCCTCCAAGGGCTTTTGAGAAAGAAATAGCATAAACTGACACGGGACAATGAATTAAACTCATTGCTTTTCTTCTGAATTTTGTTTTCATTCCAGGAAAAAAAAAAAAGTGATATTTAGTAAAAGTAAATAGACATAGGCATTCTGTACTAAATTGGAGATTCATACATGACATTGAGTTAACTGTTCTCTGGACACAAATAGATTTTGTAATGTATTTTATTTTAAAATGCAGTTCAGATGAAACAATAAAAAATGCAAGGGAACACATACACAGAAGTACTATGAAGAAACAATATGAACAGAGTTAAGCAACAAGTCCATGCTACCAAAATATTTTGCACCCAAACTGTTTAAACAAGCACTGCATGATATATCACGACACTAGTTTAATCACCAAGTAAATAAATGTTCTCTCAAAATATGATTCCACCATGCTCAGCAAGACTACTACCTGGTTTTAATTCATTTTATACTTATTCTTTAAATATTATGCTCTGTCTTAAGTCTTGAGTCTGCCTTGACAGTAAACAGCCTTCCTTAGAAATGTATTAGTCATTTTAAATGAAGAAAACACATCAGATGTCTGGTTAATATCTTCCTAAATATTCTGCAAAGCACTCTCTAGTGTTTATCGATTACCTTGTATTCAAATGTCTCTTACTTAGTTGTTTCTTCTTTGGCATTGTTATGGATTTAGATTTGTATGTATACTAACTAATACCAGACAAATATTGATATGGCTGGTAACAAATAGGATGTATATAACCTTAAGTACAATGACATAAGAATTATTCACCAAAACAATGGGGAAGATTATCACAAGACGAGAGAAGAAATTTATTAGAAAAATTGCAAAGAAAAGTTAACATGGACCAATAATCCTGAAAATGGGGACAAAAGCTCTCAAAAGTCATATTAACTTCTATCACAGCTCTAGTAGAAATAGAAAAAAACATGGAAATTGTTCCACCATGTCCTGAAGAGCAAATGGAGAAACAAGCACATTTGATCTTTAACTGAATATGGTTCTTATACACAAAAAGATGAAAGTTTGGTCTGGAAAACTTAAAGCCACTGTGAGAAAACTAAACAATAAGGCCGGGAAGTAATGGTCATGAATCTATCCAGAATAAATAGTCAAGACATCTATGAAAGATGAAAGATGCAATTAAGTGCAGGAGAATGAAGCAGAAAAGAGTTACATATGTGTTGCCTGCAAAGGGAATTTAAATGTAAAGAGTGGAGTAGCCATATTATTCCCCGCTGCCTCCCATCTTGTCATCCCAGGAAACTTCTTCACAATGTTATCTAAACCAAATTTTCCTATGCCAACAGGAGCAGATCTTGAGGAGATAGTTTCAATCTGACTATTTATGAGCTACCTTACTCTAATATACCATCATTAACCAAAACAAGTTACAACTCCTTCTGTACTCCATCAGTTTTCAGAAAGCCCTTGATAGCAGCAGATACTGGTAATCCTAATTCCTTTCTGAAAATGACCTATGTTTCCTAGAACCTTCAAGAAGATATCAAATGTACTCTGAATTCATCAGTTCTGTTCAGTAGGCACTACTGCTGTTAAACAGAGATGTGTCTTCCCATCATTGTCTTTATTGTTACTTTTTATTTTCCTATAAGACTTCTGGCCTAGAAATACAAATTGTAAGGATAAGAGGCTGGTTGGAACGCCTGAAGAGATCGATTTTGCTGATGGTACCTGCATCTTGCAGTTAATGATAAATGAAACGTAATAAAAGACCTATAGCTTAGTCAGAATTGCTCATGAATTCTGACTTTATGACCAGTAAGTCAAAAGTAAAAGTTTAGCTACAGAAAATTACATCATATAACCCCATCTCTAAAACGTAAAGCACTGCAGAACTATTGCATTTACTTGCCTAGGCAACATAAATCTGGTGGCTACATCTGTAAGTGCATAAGGCAAACTACATTTTTAGAAGCTCACATAACAGACAAGTATCAATATTAAGCAATGTTCTCAGCATGCATCTATCTGAATAAATCTGAATCATAGAAAGTCAACAAATCCATCCAACAGTTAAATTGTTTTCAGTACAGATGCTGGCAGCATACATTCAGAGTAAAGTGGCCAGATAGCATAAGAGTTATTGGAAAAATCACTTACAATTACTTGAATGGCAGACAGACTTAGCTATTTAGCAAAATAAGTTCTGTTTGGAAAAACAAAAGTAAGCTGACTCACAGGGACCTTTTGAGGCACTTAAACTTTTTGAACCAACTTTATAGATGAACAATTTGAGGAAATTAAAGGGATTGGCCCAAGATAACCTTGGTTAGTAAACACAGAAATTTCTTCCTATTCTGTAGTGACATATCTTATGAAAATCACCATGATGGTACCTTACAGCTCTCTCAGTCCTCTGAACCACTGAATTAGAACAGGCAAAATATTTGCATTTCATTCTTACACATGCTAAATAATCACACCTATTGGAGGACTGATATTTTTCTATGTAGAAAATGAAAAATATCTACAATACATGTGGTTCTGTTCTCAGCTCTGTAACTGATGCATTGATTGCTTCTTCTGTTTCTTAATATTGGACAGAACATACTATTTACTTGCAACCAGACAAGCAATATCTTGAACTTTAGTTCTAGTGCAGAGATGACAAGCCATTGTGGTGTAAAAAATGTATATATGTACATACACCATCACTTGTTTAGAGTTTTTATTCCAAGTAGAGCTGTGCTATACCTCTCCCATCCTTATGCCCTATGAAATGGATAAAATTCTAATGTAACTGTCCATGACCCAGGCAATGAATTTGCGACTTAGTTCAACAAAACATAGCAAAGAAATATGGATCAGCAAGAACTAATCTAAGGTAAGTTGCTTGACCTAGCACTGAAAGCCATAACAGAAATCCCAAGGCTGGAACAAAGACAGGTAAATATGAATTGGAATTAGAGCACAATGATTTATTTACACAGTGTAACTAAGTGCTAGTAAATGGTAGATTATCTGTCTTCTGCTGTTAAACTGTCATTTTTTCCATCTTTGTTGTTAAATGGAGATTATTTTTTTGTTTTCATATAAGCTAGGTCATAAGCAAACTAGTTGGAAACATATGATATTTGAGGCCTATGATATACAGTAATCAAGGTAAATTTCCATGAGTCTAGACTGAAATTTAGGTTTAAATCATATCTATAAATGTATATTTTCCTATTTAGTCACAATGTTGGTCCCGTAGCCAAACTCTATTTGTATTTTCATATTTTGTTGTTTCTTCCCTAGGATATATGTTATTTTCAATCAGCAAAGTCACTCTGTGCTGCTTGATTTATGCCTTTCAATGTAATGCTTAGATTTCCTCTTGATCATACTCTTCTTTGTGCTGTGGAATGACTGGAGCCCCTGTGTGTTAGGAAACACGGTCAGGCAAAATTAGAGTTTCACCATGCTGGTAAAACTAAGCCACCCTGTGTATGAAAACAACTACTTACAGAAGTACAGAAGTCTGGGATATTCTTCAATATACGTGTAAAGAAGCTATGGTTCTCTTCTCCCTTGTACACAGGTACACAAGCTGAGGATCTAGCCTGATTTTTTTCGCTTTTTCCCACAGGTACCAATAAAATTTTACTTTTCTTACAGGGAAAGCTATCAAATTCTATTTCAAAAAAGCTAGGTCATAGTTAAAATTCTGAAAGACTTACCCCTATTTTCTTCTTACTGTAACCAACAGGTGCAGTATTTGGAAAACACCTTTAGTTTCAAGGATTTAGCAAATAAAATATATTATTTGCAGTTATGAAACAGAAATTTTGTTAAAAAAAATTGCAACATTTCAGTATCAACAAAAGTGGTCACAAATTTTGGAAAGACATGGATTTGGTGGATGGACCACCCGGTGGATAAGGAACTGGCTGGATGGCCACACTCAAAGTGTTGTGGTCAATGGCTCAATGTTCAAGTGGAAACCAGTG
>KZ505947.1:188468-199228 GCA_002844005.1 Limosa lapponica baueri | reverse complement strand
CGGTGGATAAGGAACTGGCTGGATGGCCACACTCAAAGTGTTGTGGTCAATGGCTCAATGTTCAAGTGGAAACCAGTGACAAGTGGTGTTCCTAGGGGTTGGTACTGGGACCAGTGTTGTTTAACATCTTTGTTGGCAACGTGGACAGTGGGATTGAGTGCACCCTCAGCAAATTTGCCGATGACACCAAACTGTGTGGTGCGGTAGACATGCTGGAGGGAAGGGAGGCCGTCCTTTCAGTGAGGGGCTATCTTCCTACCTAAAACACTCTGGGGTGATGTTAGGTGTAGCAGGCTTCTCACTGGTTCCTGTTTTCCAAACCAGAATAATAAGCTTTTTTCCATTTCTGTGGCCTACTTTAATAACTACCTTTTTCCAAGCAAGCTGAAAGCTTTCTATGAAACTATTGTCTTGATTGTCTAACAATGGCCCCTTCGTTATTTATATATTTGGGGCATTGTGAAACATAAGCTAACAGTGCTAGAACAATGAAGAGATTTTATTTCTATAGTATTGGCAACAGAACTGATAAAATGACAGTGAAAAAACTGATAAATTAAGCATACTTATCCAAATATGCAGAGGTTCCTATCCCTCACACGCTATTCCTAGTATAAAATCCAGCTCTACAAAAAAAGGAGCAGTGAAGAATTGGTCATTTTATAACAGATCTTGTATATAACAGTAAGATAGTGATTCAGGCAAATTTCTATTCAATTTTTGGAGATTAATTAAAACCATTTAATGATTTTTTTTTTTTTGTGGTCCACAATTAGCAAAGCAGCATTTGGACAAAATACATATTATGAACAGATATTAATATGTGTCACCTCATAAATCTTCAATTTGTTCAGCAGAACAGAATAATAGATAGTGATGTGAAGTGGAATATTTGCTTTTTATCTTCCATTTGTCCCATTTTTCATGTGCATATGCCCTGCATAGCCAGAAATCCAAAGTTCTTGATCTTATTGACTTTATCCTTTCTTCTTCTCTCCAATACCCTCACACTGTTCTCTAAAATTACCGTATATATGAATTATATAAAGTTTTATATAGTTTTTAATAAATATAATTTACATATATAAATTCCATATATATGAAATAACTATCTATATGAATTTAACAGTGAAACAGAGAATTGAGTTTTCCCTTTTTTACTGAGTACTAACATTCCTTTGTTGTCCTTTTAACAGGGAAGGTTAATGGCTCAACCTAATTCCTCCTACAGAAGGGTGTTTATAGCTGTTGGTTTAGTTGGTCATCAGAGACTTTGTATCTGAATGACTGAATTGTGAAGAAAACCTCCCACAGTGGGTCTGAAAAGGAGTGATACTGGAGGAAAAGCTGATATGTTAATATGGCCTGCAAAAACAGATCTTTCAAGAACAAGTAGTCATGCAACTCTTGTATCCTTTTTGACCAAATTCTTTCCCCTAAAATTTCCTATTACTGTTGCAATTTCACTAATCATAGTGGCACAAAGATGTCTTATATAGTCAGAAAAAGTCATCAGTCACTTATGTTGTCACCTACAGCTTTACAGGACCTGTGTCTTTTTTAATCTGAAACATGCGTACCTGCTCAGGGACAGGTAAAACAGTATAAAAACAAATATATCTCTGAATGACTTAACTTATGCCTGCTGTAGAAGTGTTACAGACAATGAAAGGATATGAGATACAGAGTTATCAGAATATAAGTTTGTTTAGTAACTATTTACTTCAATTAAAAATATTGGGGTCATATTAGAACAACATCTCAAAGTACTGAGTATCATGCTAAAATATGCATTCATCTATGCATATCATCTGTCATTTGATAACTGTGCCCGTGCAAATTCTTTGCTTTCTTTAATCTTTATTTTGCTAACTCTTATAATATACTTCTAAGGATCCAATGGCAATGCCATTATCCTCAGTTTAGAAATGACATACTGAGGCCCAAACAAGCTAAACAGCTGGTTCAAGGTCTCCAGGATGCCCTGTTGTCAAATGAGGTATTGTCACCACTTAAAAAACTCAGGCTAGTACCCTGTCTTAGGGTGTTTTTTATCTTGGAGCATAAATGTCCTTTTTACTGCAGTTTCCCTGATCTGTGTGCCAGGTAAGGAGCGAGGGCAGAAGGCAGACATAGAGGTCACCCTCCAGTAATCAGGAACTGCAGCTGGAGAAAAATCTATTTAACATTCCTTCACCCCCAGGAAATCAGCTGAGGCATGGAGAAATCTGGACATTAAATTAATGATAAGAAAGAATGTCCTCTTCCTTGTAAGAATAAAAATGTGGAAAGATCAACCTTCAGGCATAGCTTTCCTTGGTAGACATACTTCTGCTAAAGCATTTGGCATTAGTTGCTGTGAGATACATAGAACTACACTAATTGAAGAACTCACCTGATCTGCAATAGCAATTCCTACATCTCTACATTCCTAGCAAGTAACCATTGGTTTTCAAAAATGCTGACTACCTGTTGCCCACTGATCTGATATCTAGCCTAACTTTGGCTTATGAAAGGGTTTAGTTTCCTGACTGTGAGGCTTTTGCATTGAAAGTCTTGTCTCTTCCACAGTGCAGCTTAAAATATAAGTTTTATTCACTGTGGTGTGTTATAATAACATGTTAAACAGAAGTAATGTCTCTTCTGACCCTTTGAGTCAAATAGAAGTACTTAAGAGCAAATGTAATCCATTCATGACCAAATGTTACAAGTTCCTAAGTCTGTAAGTAAAATGTAATTGCAGTGGTATTCAGAAAATCAAGTTTTGTGTTTCCGAGTAGTTTACCTTTGTTTCTTACAGCATAGTAATTATAATCCTTGCAAGGAGCATTCACATCCAAAAGCACCATAGACTTAGTCGCTAAGGAGAGTGAGTAGGAAGGATTTTACCACATAAACCAGAAAAGTCTAGTTCCAAAATTCAAT
This sequence comes from Limosa lapponica baueri, assembly GCA_002844005.1. Taxonomy (NCBI): domain Eukaryota; kingdom Metazoa; phylum Chordata; class Aves; order Charadriiformes; family Scolopacidae; genus Limosa; species Limosa lapponica. The sequence goes on along the minus strand of KZ505947.1, from coordinate 196,303 downwards.
GCTTGCCATTGCCTTCTTGCCCAATTTAATATTTCAGTATTGGTCTACATATTAAACTACGGCAAACAGCAGAAAACAGAGCAGGATCTCCAGTAATCACTGATTAATTACTTCATATGTGTTTGTGTGCATGCATACATGTATATATGTTTTATTGTGTTCACTGCAACCTACCTCAGAATTACAAGCTATAAGTGTCTTTGTAATGAAGCTTTTGTGTATTTGCTTTAAATACTGTCATAGGTACACCCTTTTAAACATCTGCCCCTAAAAATAACCTGTCAGACTTAAGTTTTCCCATCTTTCATAGCTAATTTTCCTGAACATCATAGAAAGATGGCCCCATTCTTCTTCTAGAGAATGAATTACTATTTTGCACAAGACATAAACAAACTTACAATTGCAATATTTCTAATAGAATTGTTCTTTAAAAAGTCCCGGGTCTTTAAAAATTAGTTTCAAAAGTGTTTTATCTGATTACCTTATAGAGCTCTTAGGCTGAATTCAGGCTGAAGAAGAACCTTTTCTATAGGGATGGAGTACAATGGGTCAGAAAGCGAAGGTGAACAAATACAGGGTAAAAGCAAATCCAAATACAACATAGGAGGCACCCAGAGGGAGAGACACAGAAGCTAGCTTTTAAATGCTGTGCAGAAAATGACATTTCTGCAGTTTCATAGAATCTAGAATGGTTAGAGTTGGAAGGGACCTTAAAGATCATCAAGTTCCAACCCCCCTGCCATGGGCAGGGGCACAGTTTCAGATACTTAACTGTAGGAACAAAAAGCAAGCTCACTGAGCAAAAAACAATCAGACCAAACACAGTCTAGATGCAAAGTTTGGAATCATGCTCTGTCCAGCTCCAAGGGTGCTTGGAGACTTGACTGTGGCTTGGGAGTGAGACAATTTCTAATTCTGATCTAAGGCCTGTAAGTTTTGGGAAATATGTATTTTTCCCTGCAGCTAACTGTTCTATGGAACAGTTGGCCACAGTTGTAAGATTCAGTATTTGCTAGTGTGCTTATTAGGTGATATTTATCCTTAAACCTATAAATATATTTTACAGACTGTTTGTCAAACAGTAGACTGAAATAACTGTCTTTAATTGCCTATATGCAGCCATAATGGCATATTGCTTGGGGGTTTCTCACATAACAGGCTGCATACAAACTCATACAAAGCTGCATTCTCTTCATCTAAAAAAAGCATTCAGTACATGTTTTTTTACTTTTCACTTTCTCTTTTTGATTTGTTTTCCAAGTAAGCATTTGACAGCTTAGAAAGCCTTATGTTTGGAAAGGGATTTGGGAAGTAGATTTTTTGCCCAGAAGGTGAGGCCAAGAAATACATCAGTCACTCTTGCTGCTTTCTGACAGTTCAAGTCACCAAAGGCATTTGATAAACTTTAAGCGCTGTCACAACTGTAAAGGTCACATATGGGACTGAAAGCACAAATCAGCTACAACACTGAAACATAAGTGAGTAAGAGGGAAGAGTGTGTGCATATGCCTGTACATGTAAGACAATGCATTTCACAAAAACACCAGCAAAAGTAGCAGGTTGTTTTCAGTTTAAGAGGAGTTGTAAAGTATGAAGTTCTTAAATGCAGTGCTCTCATATTTTTAAAATACTGTGGTTTGCAATTTGCATTATACTATAGCATAAATGTTATTAAATGTCATTTGAATATATAACAATTATGACAAGAAGCGTAGAAATATTACTTTTTGCACTCCCCTAAATTTAAGAATAACAGTTATAACATAACTCTTTGTTCGTTCTACCTCACTGAAGAATTCTTGACTTGAACAGAAAACACAGCATTTGAATCTATCCCATTTTATTAAATATTTATAAACAATTTATAAAAAGATCAGCAATTTTTCCCCCATATGTTCAAGGCGGTTTTGTCTATAAAAATGGCAAGCTGCACCTTCCAACCTGATTCTTAGGATCCCATGACTCCATGTTATTGATAATCTTTCTTTTTTATCTATGAGATGAAATTCTATCCATTGTGATTTACTGTTGTTATTATTATTGGAATACTTTTAATACCATATCATGCCAGCACCCTAATCCTGAGGTGTAAGGTGAATCCTCTTGTACCAAGTACTCTACAAGCAGTAAAGTAACACACTGCATAGACAAGAGATGGCAACAGACAGATCGAGAAATTACAAGGAATCAATAAAACAGTAATATTCAGTATGACACGCAATATGCTGAAATTTACCTGGAGCAAACTTCTCCCAAATATACGTAAAGGACAGCAATAAACTTCTGAAGTACAGCAAATACTGAACATTCACAAGAACTTGTCATGCAAAATCATGCACTGGTCTGCTTAAACAAATCAGTTTCTACAAATCTGTTCACACTTCCTTTGCAAAACTGTTTCATTCAATTTCTTCAGGAATTATGTAAAGCTATATGCATTAAATCTCAGGTGTTTCTTACACATTAAATCTTGGATAATATAATAACAATGGATAGCTGTGAGCTGCAGTGACCGGCAGCTGGTCTTTTTCTTATATCCGATGCAGTTTCTTAGTCTGAAAATGCTGTCTTCTGCTTCAATAGTTCATTATGAACTGACAGATTTGCTATTATTATTACAAAACCCATCTACAAACCACAAAAAACCAATCCCCAGATCTACTGCTCAACAAGGGCTTCTTTTTTTTTTCTAAATAAGGTTCTTGAATTCAATACAGTATTTAAATGTCATCGTTACGTTCACTGATGCCCAGAGTATAACACAGTTTATTAAGCAGGTGAATAGTATACAGTTTAGGTGCACATGTCACGTATTACTGTTAAAGAGTCCTACATGATTTAAAATACTTAAGATTTAGTGATCACATTTTTTATATCCAGTGCTTAGTCAGTACCTTTTGAAAAGTAAATTCAGACTTTTCATCACTGGACCAATTTTAACAGCCTCCCTTTCATCTGAATTTTAAAAACAAAACTGTTAGCAAAATTATTAATGACTGATAGAGTTTCAATGTTTGCAGAAATCCTAACACAGTTAACAATCCAGTTCACACAGTACAAGGATAAGCTTTGTAGTGCAATCTGCAAGGTTCAAATGGTATTAGAGGGCTGATACTGGGAATAAGTTACTGGCTTTTTCCTTGTCTAGAAGTAGTAAGAAACTTAGCTTAGTATTGCTGAAGGTATGAGTAATTTGGCCCTGAACATAAAAGAGTCCCTGAGTTCACATGAAGCATATGAGAACTATCTATCACCTCAGGAACTAATCCAGCATATTATTAAGAGTACTCCATAAATTTAGTGTTTTCGCAACGCAGTTCCTATTTTTCTAAGTAAAATAAAGCATTCTCAGAGATTCAGCTCACTCCTTCTTCCTCTCTCTCTCTTAAATATCTCTTAAATGTACTTGTTTAGCTTAAAAAACGAATGTATTTACGTGTTATCTAAAGAGAGGCAACCACTGATTACTAACACTAGGGTCAAAGAGAAGATGCTAGAATCAGCTGTCACATATTTTCATTGTTTGAGAGAGATCATGATTGACTGGAAACTTATCTGCCCTGTAGTCAGGATTTTGATTCAGCATAAAGTCAAGCTCAGAAATAACAATAGTTCAGATCTCTGTAAGCTTGCAAAGATTATACTGGAAGTTCTCCAAGGCAATTTTATCACTCTTGCTTTCAAATAAGAAAGGATAGATATACTAGCCCAGTCGTATTTAGATTTTTCAAACAAGATATAATACTCCTCAAGGGTCACCAAAAAAACATGTAGAAATTGCTTTCAAATCTGAGATCATCAGAGACTATGCATTGCACATTGATTTAACTAGGGAATCATTTTACAAAGTTTGTTCTTAATTCTTTGGGTTGATCTTCATTGTATGACACATCTCTTGGGAGCCCTAACTTGTGACAAAACTACTGGGTTTTGCAATATAAAAAAATATGGATAAACTTAAATGATTTCATAGCATCAATCAGTGCAAATTTATAGGTCTGTCCCAAAGTAGTACCAAAAGGCTGTTAAGAGCTGCTGGCTCATTTTTCTTCAGGCAGCGGAAATTTTAACTCTGTCTTTCCTAAAGGAAATACTATATACATCCATCACTGAATTTAGTTAAAAAGATGTGTGTCTCCTTCTCTGATGACTCTAATTTTCTGATTAAGGCTTCACACATTACCCATAAACCCAGCTACCTGTGAAGCAGCTTTATAAACCTATCTTTCTTCTTTAAGCTACAAATCTATGAAAAATCCTTCCTATCTTTCCTGCCCTATCCAGTCATACTATTCAGAGACTCAGTACAGCAATATTATGGCACAAAAATTAAATACTAATTTAAGTAAATTTAATTATTTATTTAAGTAAATTTAAGTAAAACATTGATAGGGAATCTGTTTTTCAGAACTTCAAAAACTGTTCTTAGCTTCCTTGGTTTCAATCCTTGGAACTTAAAGAACAGAGAGGAAGTAAATAGGAATCAACGGTGAGCCACAGCTGAGAAACTCCATTGCAAACTTGTTTGCAACAAGCAGATCATCACACACCTTAAGATCATTCTGACTATCTGGTCAATGGTAAGTAGAATTGTCATTAGACATGATTTCAGGTCAGGTAAGTCACCAGACCTTAACATTTTTTAAGAATTAATGAACTAATGAACTCTTTTCGTGGACTGCTGGGCTATCAAGTTATTAAGCCTAACCTGAAAAGGGAGTTAAAAACAAGTTATTACAGTGTATGTTTGACCTCAATACGAGTGAAGAAAGACTGTACATATTTCCATAATCAAAAATGCATAAATCCTGTTTGTCTTTACATAACCATCTAATTTCATTTAATTCCGAGGAGGACTTCCATGCTTACCTGGATGACTCCGCAGATATACGTACTCTGGATACTATATGTGGCTTATCATTGTTCAAAATTCACTCTAATACTTTCTAAATTCAGTTATACACACACTCTATCTGTTATGTTGCTAAAGTACTGCTACCTGAACTGAGTGAGCTCTCCTTTTGTCGTTATCTGCCCATCTTCTTTCTCCCTCCTCCTCTAAATGGAAACAATAAAAGCTGAATGACCGTACATTTTCCAGAGCTCTGGAATAAAAAAAAAAAAAATTATTCAACACCTATGGAACTCTTTCTCCAAGAAAACATTATCATGATTTATTATTATCATTATTTAATTACTAACCCAGGCAATCGCTAATACATTGCCAAATGGATTGCTAAATGGCTCATCATGTCTTCCTGATGAATGAAGATACCTTAACCATATAGATGGTGCATGACTGCCCAGAATCTGAACTAGGGAAGCCTTAGGTTTTCAGACAGTCCTGAAATGTTTTTAAATTATATTATTTATCATGCAGTCAGAGAATGGATTTTTTTTATAACAGTTGGACAGAGAATTACTAATAAGTTTGTACTTTACTTTTCTAAAGAACAAGCCACGGCAACTATAAATTCCCCACAAAAATAAATTAAAATGTAAAATTTAAACCACACAACTCAGTTCAGATACATCCATGCAGAAACCAATGATGATAATCATAAAAGTCCATGCCATTGCATGTGAAAGTGGCACTTGATCTATTGTTAAAGCTTTCCATCTCTCTAATCCCTCTGTAATTCGGAACTACCTATCACAACAATATGTTAGCACAACACAGTTAAAATTTATATACAAGACCAAATATTAGAACCTTACTTCATGCTACATGTGTTATAGACAAATATTGCTTCTTTTCCTATGCTGTGCAAAGATATGCCATGATGCTATACACGTCCACAGGTAGAAAGCGTATAGAGGAAGTTAGAAGCTTTCACCTTTCAGTTCAATTAAAATTAATTAAAATTAAAGTTAAATGGCACAAAGAATTAATTTTATTATCAGTTTTCCCACTGAAATATCTGGAAGAAAACATACAAGTATTTGCCCATATGATCATTTCTTCAAGCAAACAAGGTTTGGCCACAATATTTGAATTAGAAGGTTTTAGTGGCTGAGAAGAAAGAAGACAAAAATAAATTAAAAAAAAAAAAGAAAAACACAACACAAACCCGCTGAAGATAAAATGAATAAATTAGCTGTAGGTGTTCTTTTAAAAAATAAATAAGTGCAAGCAAACTCCTCTTCCGGCCTTTCAACTAAATTAAATTTTGTAATAAACTGTTCATCTCAGGCACACACCCATGTCACTTCCTCCCATCTCTGTTTCTCAATCCACCAACGCATTTATAGCACAGCTATGGGAAAGGTCTCCATCCCAGTGATATCTCTGATTACAAATGAAGTCATATGCCTTTTTTATTATTATTGCTCCACCTGCTACCACAGGTTTTCTTATTAAGAAACACCAACCACACACAACTCCAGAAAGGCAAACACCTTGAAAATTACAAGGCTGTCCTATAGTATGCCCTAGGGGCCTCTATCCTTAGAGCTCTTCCTATTTTAATTCTTACCCAACAAAAAGAATCTAACTAATCTAGATCATGTGAGTGACAGCCTGTAATTTCTTCATAATTTCATGTTCTCCCACACCATGCCCAGAGAATTCTCTCACTGTCATTCCCTGTTTCTGGACTGCAAAGGGTGGGAGGCTTCTGCCTTGTCTTCTTTCTCCTCTTCACTTTCTAGCAGTTGGGAGAAAGGAGATTCATTAAGTCAATTATTATGAGAGGAGATAGCAATTTCAATTAACACAGCACTTTTCATGTAACATGATGTCCCAAGGCACTTGAAAATAATATATTGTAAAAGGACTGGGTTATATTTAGTGTAATTTTTAACTGTTGTCACCTACTTTACCAACTCACTTTCCTTCTGCCCACTTGACTTGAAGTACAGATCATGCATAACTCTCTGCAATTAACAAGTCACAGCCAGAAGACAGAAAGAGCAGCAGTTTTTAATTCATTAGCTTTTCACCTTTGGAGACCTGTGCTTAATGCTTGCTTCATGTCTGTCTGCCCTAGGCTTATGTTGATATATCTGCTTCTATTTCTGAGCCCATGTCATCATTAAATGCAACACTCCCACTGTACAAAAAAGAAATGAGGTTCTACAAGAACAGAGAATAACTATTGTCTGGTTTTCTTATGCATGAATGTGTATTCCAGGAGCTAGAAGGCAAAAAGCAAGATCTTGCACTTCCCACTGAACAGCCTTTTCAGTGTTCTTCCCTTCTACATCTATTTTAATCTCCTCTTCTTTGGGAGGAGGTAATTGGGAAATTACAACTGGTATTGTATACTGGCTCTCTCTTGCTGAACTGACTCCTTTCATATGTCAGTATAGGCTAGTGGGTACATCAGCCATGGGATCATTCTGTAGTGGCTTTCTCTCTAAATCAGTTCTGAACTATTTAAGGTTCTCTTCATCATGCCAACACATTCTTGATCATACTCAGTTTCTAAACCTCTAGCACTGCAAGCATTTGCTGATCTTTCTCAGTTAGAAGTTCCCACATTTCTCATCAGGAAATTCCAGCGGAAAGTGTGGAGTATGTACTGGACATTATATTTATGCAAGCTAGACACAATGCTTATTCTATTTGCCCTGACCAAGTTGAAAAAGAGATCCTGGAGTGTACAACAGCCTTATATTCTGAAAACTAGTTCTGTATCAAGTCAATAAGCTAACAGAAAATACCATGCATATGAATGACTTAGCTATCCAAAATGATTTCTCACAGCCCTTTTCAGCCTTAACTTTCTGGGATTCCACCTAAATGTGGAACTATTAATTCTACATTTTCAACTTTCGTTTGAAAAGGTAAATATCCAGGTCAATCTTTCTTTTTCCATACCTTCATAGTTCAC
>KZ505947.1:168662-184649 GCA_002844005.1 Limosa lapponica baueri | reverse complement strand
AGGTGGTGGAGTCACCATCCCTGGAGGTATTTAAGAAACATGTAGACACGGCATTTCAGGGCATGCTCTAGTGTCCAGGATTGTTGAGTTGGTTTTTTGTTTGTTTGTTTGTTTGTTTTTTGTGTGTGTATGGTTGGACTCAATGATCTCAAAGGTCCCTTCCAATCATGAGGATTCTGTGATTCTGTGATTCTCTTTGAGCTTTCTTCATATGAACAAACTTCTTGCCGTCTTTACTGTTTTCTTACAATCCTTTTCCTTTCTTATTCTCCTGTTTTTCAAGAGACTTGAAACTCTAGTAAAAACAAGCCTTTGGTGTCAGATGATGCAGAACTGTATTCTAACAGATTTCCTGGTTTTGCTTGGGTAAATCACCTCATAAAATGTTTTCTATAAGATCTACCGCTCATGTTTGTACTTGAATTTTGCAATCACATAAATTAAATATCGGTGTAAAACACTCTAAATTTGTAGCAAGCCAAACAGAAAGCAGGCATGTAGACTTTGAGAGTTTGAGGTTTTTTTGGGGAAGGCACAAAAAGTACAATTACACAAGTACAAATACAGTGGCAGTAGCTGTGACAAGTGAAGGACAATCTCAACAAAAAAGATGTCAATCTCCCAGGTACATTTCTGCTTTTTCATTAGAGCTACATCTTCTACAGTGTTAGGAAAGTTCCGTTCCCTAGCTATTGTATCAATCACTCTTTGTAGTATGAATATGTATTAACTTTGTTAATATATATATTAGTTTGCATTATATACAGTAGTGTAATGATTTAGTGGAATTTTACTGGAGACTTTGGTATTGTTCATAGTTATGTAAAACAAACTAAAAGACAGACTGGCACTTCAAATAAGGACTTTGTTTCTTGGAAGCCTAGAGCTGTCCATGAAGGGCAAAGGATACCCATGGACAACTAAGAGAACACGAGCATCCTAGCCCCACTAACATGCCTTTGAAATCCTAACAGAGTCATCTGGCATCATACATAAGTCACTAGACCAAGACTGATTACAGGGACATCTGGATCAATAGACAAGGTGCAAGAATGCTGCAAAAATATAGCAAAGTTTTATTATAGTTAGTAATCATTAATGTGGGTGATCATGTCAAAGCAATTCAAATAATTTTGTAGCTGGACATTTGAAGGGTGTAAGAACCCCATGTAAAACCACACTCAGGGTGCCCCAATATGAATGGGACACTTCATGGCTGTGAATAGATATTTACTCTTGTAATGCTATGCTTTGCATCCTACCCTGTCTCCTCAATTGGCATAGCCAGGTGCAAATTTTCATGACAACAACCTAGCACCAACTGTGCCATTCATACATAGAACCACAGATTCTACACTTCATGAGAGAAATGTGATCCAAAATTATTCTGATTTTCATAACTACTGAGGCATAATCACAACTTTTCCATGCATGTATTTTAGATAAAGAGAAATTAGTGAAAAGAAGATGTGTATGGGAAAATACAAATCTGCTTTACTAACTCCATAATTAGGCTTTTCTTTTTCATGACTAGAAGTTTTCTATCTAACTTGCTTGTAAGAGGCGGAGAAACACTATTTCCTGCATTTTGTTAATAGAGAATCATAGAATGAAGGCACAATGAAAGCAACCTCCCAAAGGCAAAAAAAAAAAAAGAAGTTTGGAGCATTTCAAGAAATGTGATTCTGTGGACACAAGTCCTAGACAAACCACCCTATGGCATGAGTTCATTTGAATAATCACACAGCTGAAAATCTCCAACATAAGTGTTCTTAAATAAGAAGGTAACAGTGAAAAGTAGTACCCGGAGGAGTTAATTTTAAGACTCTTCCCAAATACTTTTTAACAAAGCCCTAAACAAACAATGGATATTCTGCTAATATCAGGACTGCGTAAAGACATGGGTTAATAGTAATGGCATTTTTGCAATTGTTCTACATACACAATATCCCAATCAGTTACTTATGGCAGCCACATTGGTCATATAAGGCACAAACCAAAGGGAATATGAGAATATGGCTATCTCAATCTTTAGACCAAGCAATTAGTTAAAGACATAGAATGAGCAGACGGTAAAATGTCTGAATGCAGAGTTGAGGATACAGTTCAAATGGTGGTTCCAGGCAAAACAGAAATGAGACAGAGAGAATAATCCTTCCTCCCTTTACACTTGCTTCCACCTCAGCCCCTGGTCAATGAGGGGAAAAAAATAAATAAGGGGGAGGGGAGCTGGGGAGGAAAAAAAGAAAAAACCCAACAGCAATTCCTTTAGCATTATCATGCTCCATCTGAAAGTCTTGTGTTTCCCACCATTAACACAGAGCTTTTTAAGCTGGGAAGCATCATTGCTTCTACAGCTGAGGGACCCTTCACACAGGAGAGAGGAAATTGATCTATCTTCAAAGGATTATCACTTCTGTGTTGTATGTCTCTCAGATGAGATATGAAGAGCTGTGCAACTACATTCTGAAAAATTCTCCTTTTGTTAGTTTATCTCACACCCAGAAGCAAATTCTGTAGATCCCAGATAATCATCTTAACAAGGCCCTACCATGTGTCTCCTATATTAATATGGGAGAAGAGAGTTTCAATGATAGAATGTGAAATGTTTACCTCTGCAAGCATACATTACATCTCACAGAGGAGCTGGGGCAGGGGGGCAGGGAGGAAAAGACTTCTCTGTGAAATGATTTGGACTGAAACAGCTCTGCAAATAAAGCAAATGGTGAACTTCAGAATTCATATCTTTTCAACGGATCACTGAAAATCCCTGTATAAATAGTTGTGATATTCGAGTTCCTGTTGAAAGTAATAGCTGAGCAAATTCTAAACAAACACAAGGCTGCAGAGCAGGAAGGAGCTATCAGCTATTTTTTTTCTTTCCTCTCAGCAAATGCAGGCAGCCTTTCTGTTGATTTACTCTTAGCAGCAAGAATCCTAAGGACTACAGAAATTACAAGAGGCTGTCCTGTTCTTAAATGCACTGCTTATTAATTCTGTAAAATGAAAATAAACTGCACAGCCAGGATTCCCTGCTGTAGATTATGTTACCTGTTAAAGACTATAATGAAAGATCTGATTTGGAAAATAAATAAATAAATGTAAGGGCTTGGAGTCAACCCCCAAAATGTAAACGAGTAAATCTCTCTCTCCTAACAGTTTTTAATAAGAGACAATAGCAAAATTTAATACCCTGCCAGGTATCCACCATGAGGACCTCACTTTATGGAATTAAAGAAGGAACTTAATTTTGAATTTATGGGATCGTTCCCCTTGTCTTCTTTACATGCTCTTTTCTTTTTACTCTTGTTTGTTCATATAACTTTCTGTTTTGTTAGTTACTGTTGTTGTCCCATGCCAGAAGTGCCACAGTGGAGCTATCTCACTGTTGTTCATCATTACATTAGCACAAGACCTGTTTAACTTTCTCTCTGTCTTTTCTTTCCCTCCTTGTAAAGCCAGAGTCAGAAGCAGTAATAAAAGGACCCATAGGATAACTGACATTACTCTGTCAACTTGTAGCCTCATCAATGGATCAAATTAGGAGATTCAAACATAGCTAAAGGAGAAAAGAAAGCCCAAAACAATGCAATAGCAATATTTTAAACCCCTTGATAGAAAATCTTGTGTCTTTTACAGCATAAAAGTATTTTGAAGATCACACAACTAGGCGGGATGCCTGTATATTTAAAGAGAAAATTAAGAATTTAAATTAAAAGGTTTGAGGCTAAATTAAAAGGGCAAGAATTGAAGAAGTACATCTGTTGAGAAAAAGAAGGAACTCATCAGATCCTTACTGAGGATTTCATTTTTCCTTTTCAGCTGAAACATTCCAATGTGTCTTTGAAAGAATTTTCTCTTTCATTTCCAAAGAGCTCTGAGCTCTCTATGCCACTCAGGTTCAGAAATAGAAGTGCTTCTTGCAGCATTTCTGCTTCATGCTAGAAAACATTATAAAACTAACAAGAAAAAAAAATTCTATTATACATTTTAGCACATATATGCACCAAGAAGACCTGATTTCTATCTTACATCTTTGTAAATAAGGAATAATTTATGGAGGTCAATGATGTTAAACAGGAATAAAACTATTCTGGGTGAGAAAAGAATGATGCTGACATTAGACAATTCAGAAAAGTCCTGAGAAAGCACCCAACTGAAACTGTGAATCTTTCAAGATTCTTCAGTCACAACCAGTGATTTTTACTTCCTGCTGGAGCAAGAACTCACTACATAGATGACATTTTCATTTGTTAGGGGAACTGAGGACTATTTTTTCTATTTGACTTCTTCATTGATTGTGAAAACAGAGTAAGGATAGCTGCATGTGAAAAAGAAGAAAACACCACCACAGAATAAAGGTCACAAAAGAGTCATTGAAAAGTTCATGATCATACATAAGAAGTGAGAAGTGATACATGCATACTCATCTTCTGACTTATACAGAAAAGAGATCATTCTTTTTGAAGAGAGAAGACGTTCAGAAAAAGGATCAGTCTCTGAAGGGACAATGAATTTCATCCAGTTGATGTCTGGAATAACACAAGCTTTAAAAGCAAAGGCAGAGTGGAAGAGAACATTTATAGTTAGAAGAAGTATCACCAATAGCTCTAATTTGTTTGACCTTCCATTTCACAGAGGGAAGCTGTCTAAAAACTTTGGAAGGATAGACACAAACGCACAAATTATGGGAAGTTGTGCATTACAGGTATAATATTTTCCAGGAAACTGTACACAGATATTTACCACCTTTGGCAAAAAACAGCTTGGGAGAAAACAGAAGCATAGGCCAGACAGACCTTCGCACACATTCACGCTGAAAAAACATTTCAGGTTGCCTTGGTTATTTTATCATCTTCATACACTTTCAAAAGCAGTAACTTCACCCTTGTAGCTCTTCATCACAATTCAGCAGCTCTCCAATAGCCCTATTAGGAGCTTTCTTCCTCCTGCCAGTATGTGCAATAACAGGGTGCCTGAAGATCCTCTGTTAGGCATGCCATGCACATGTGAGGCAAAGCAATCGACCTGTTTCCAGGCCACAGAATCTCAAACTTTGCTTTGTTTCCAGCAGCAGAAATGGCACAACTGTAAGCAAGCCAAGCATTTGTGATCTCTGTCTTCATGATTGCCAGTAGCATACAGAAAGAACTAGAGTTACTTTTTGCTGCATAAAAGAAGTAGTTTCAACAGACATTTCTAAAACTTCATGGTTTTGGGACACTAATTAGGTACTATCTCCGTTTTCCAGCTACATCTCTGAGGACAAGATTAAGAAAACAATGTTATTGGAAGATTATAAACTATTATTGCTAACTCATTCTCCTCAATTTATGCTGTCGTTTGAGTCACTGCTACCAAAACATGAGATGTGCTTGGAGGTCCTCCAGGATGACAGACTAGAAAATGGAACGATCACACTATTATTTTAATTATTATGATAGAGAGACTTGGAAAGCAAACATTTTAACATAAAATCATTTCAGTCTGCAGACTTGCTAAGCATGAAATGGAAGTTAAACAAAGTGCTCTGAATAGATGTAAAATTATGTTGATAAAGCAAATTATTTCAGTGACCTTTCTTGTATTTCAGAAAAGTGCAATTACTTTCTAACTCAAGAGAAACAGACAGGTATTTGAGAATCAGCTGCCTTTATCCTACTGACAAACAGCTAAAGAAGCAAGTGCAAAAGCAAATAATTGGGTTAACATTTGTTTCATTTTGATTTAAAAATCTCTGCAAAATTAAATGAAGCCTAGATTCATAATATAAACAACCCAGAAAATATCTTTTGCTGAGACAAATCAGCATCATTTCCCTAAAGTCAATAGATGTACACAAATTGAGAATTTGGTTTACTGTATGCAGTCAAGTGCAATTGGGTGAGAACTTTACTTGACGTTGCAGTGATGTGAAGAATTAATAAAACACAAGTTGGAAGATATGTTAATTTGTACTCATTTTTATCCTTCAGAAGACATGTATGATCTTTGATAATAATTTGCTTAAGCAACATAGATAACTGCATCTTTAATTTTTTTTCTTTTAATGTGTTAACCCATGAAATCTATCATTATTACCATGACTAGGCCATGAAATTTGCAACCATTTGTTTTTCTGATTAATATAGGTCCTAAGGGAATAATGGGTTTAACTTGTCTGAATACCTTTTGAAAGTAAAATGTCCTCAAAGTGATTTGTTCTTCCTGCCACAGAAAGCTGTTTTTCCCAAATATTTCAATAAGTAGCCAGATGTTCCAGGTCTTTCCAAATGTCAGAGACTAGAAAGAAAGCTCTTCTAATTCTGCTTCATGCTTCAAATATTTTTTTTTTCATGTTTTCATTTCATCTTCCTATACATGAACTCATTAATGAATCTACCTCAAAATTTGTCACTTCTACAAATTCTACAAAATGTTTACAATTAACACAGGGTATGTCTCTACCATACCTTCCCTCTAATTTGCAACTTTTTTTGGAGTTCAGTAGAGATTACTTTAGCTGCAGTTAATAGGTTAAATTAATCCTTGCTGTACAACAAACTGCACTAGCAAAACTGTTATTGCTTTCTGAGTTGACTAGTTTACTTTTCACAGAATCATAGAATCACATGGTCCATTCATTTTTACATTTCACTGCAACATAACTCTAATGTAGATGCACTTCAGAATATAAAATGCAAGCAGTGCAGAAATTAATTGAGTTATTTTCAAGTATAACTGAACTGCTGTAATACACGGAAAGCAACAGATTTTGCATCACATTAAAGTGACTTGTTTTTAAACTGAAACAACTAGGAAAAACAACAAAAACAAAGACCCTAAAAGAAAGCAGAGTTAGGGCACCATCTATTACAGGAACTTAGAAAAAGCCCTGCAAGTGCTAATTGCTTGGCTAGACAGACCAGAATCTTCTCTTTGAACAGGCACGGTAGAAATTGCAGGAACTCTTCTACATGCAGACATGAAGTCCTCAATACTAGACTCCCTTTTGTCTGTCATAGGTAGAGATTTCTATTGTTATTATAGTGTAAATATATTATAGCGTAACTCTGGATAGTCTTATAACACAAACATAAATATACAGGAAATATCTCTTACTTTTTATCGGGTTATCAGGTTTTGAATGTCATCAACTCATGTGCTAGTGAATTCTACAGGTTAATATAACTTCTTAACTCAATGTAATCAAAAGTGAGAAATTAAAAAGAATTCTAGAAATCATGTGCTTTATGTATTTAATTTTAAATGTTCCTCTTTTTAGTTGCACTGTCCCCTTGTCCTTCCTCTGAAAGCTGCAACTATGGAGCCAGAGATGGTGAATTTTGTATAGAAAGTAAAATCTAGCAATTCCCAGAGAACAAATCCACAAAATTTTTTAGAACTGACAATTCCATTCTAATTTAAGAGTAATTTTACAGCAGTTACACTCTTTTGGAGTTAATTTGCTTTGATATCTTTGAGGTCAGACTCTTTTTGTATTGTAACATCACAGATCTTTGAAATCTAATGGTCGGACCACCCTCTGTGATGGATGGAACCTGCTAGAAAAGCAACTGATTAACAAATTCAACAATCATCTCCTGATTTATGCTTGGAAGTCTCCAAAATATTTGTTAGACTAGACCATATCTAGGACAAAATCCTGGGTATACTGAATTCAGTGGTACCAGATCTGACCCTTCCTTATCTCTGACCCCACCAGTAACTTGGTAAAAAACAGACTTATGAACCTGTATTTTATTATAGCCAATCTCAGTGCAGTTTAGAGACAAGAAGCTTGGGAGATGTTTCTTTTTTGCTCTATTTCTTTTTATCTAGTTAAAAAGTCAGTCTGAGTTCTGGAAACGAAAACATTCTTTCCAGATTGACTATCAACACCTGAAACAAATCTGCAGGGCAAGAATCTCACATCAGTTATTCTTTTATAAGTCCATTTTTGAAGGTTTTTGAGTGCTGATGTATTTTAAATTAAATATTATCATTGTACATTCTTGAAAGTTTCACTTCCTGCTTTCAACATGTAGCTATATTGTCCTACTGACTGTTCAAAATAAAATAATTGTCAAAATTTTCTCAGATGTTTAGAAACTTTTAATTCTTTGTACAAAACTTTGAAAGTTTTATTCATTTTTAATGGATCTGACTTTCCCCTTCATATTCATCCTTACATGGGACTTAGCAGCTCACTGAGTGAAGCCCAGTTGGTATTTTATTACAGATGAAAACAAGATATTGTCATGTACAAGAATAGAGACTCATGGTTTTCACATGTAGTTATTGAACTCAGCTTTTAAAAAATGCTTGAGGCAGGATTGTTTTAGAGTAGGGTATTAGTTTTATTATCATGTGATGTAGGACATATGATGGGGTTCTATTCTCTGTACATTATTTTTGCATTATGTCTTTGTCCAGCACCACAAAAATAGGTGACAAGTGATCACAAGACCTTAGATCCTCATCCTATCTGACATATGATGCTATCACCTGTAGATAACTCAATTATAAACAAAGACTCACTGTTAACCACTACAGGAAAAAGGATTAACAATTGATGATCTCAGGGTAAGCCTATTTCATTTTGTCCAGCAAATAGGAGGATCAAGGATGTATGAATCAGCTTTTATGACTTCCCAGAGCTGAAAGCACAAGGAAAGAATTTTTGACTGCTCAAATCAAGGAAGAACATATAAACAAACAGAGGATAACTTGATCTGGTGAAGCTGATACGCAGTCTCAGCACTTTCCATCAGTCTGCTGTACTAACTGTTTTGGAAAGAATGCCTGCTTTACCTCTAATTCTTTTGTTTAATACCTCTTTTGAAAAGTATCAAGTTCCCAACTTCTGGTGTGGAAAGGATGAACACTAGAGACAAAGAGAAGAAGGCGTGGATAAGCCCTCAAATATTAGTTTGAAATTGATACATTTAATACAAACCTATTTAACATGCTAGGAGTCGGGTCTTTAAAAAAAAAGCACAATCAAATCAGGATATAGGTCTAGTGCAATAAGAGATATCTGTCTGAATTTGAAGAGACCCTGGAAAAATACTGATAAGAAATTTATAGGCATTGAGCCCAGCGCTGAATGAAATAAAAAAAAACGCTCCTATGAAAATAGCCATAAATATTAACTATTTAGTTGCTCAAGAAAACTTGTAAGAAAAGAGTTTTCAGAAAAATGAGCTCTTCTGCTTCTTATAATTTTATGTGAGAGAAATAAATTACCTGAAAGGTTAATGACAACATGCAGACTGGGACTGGGACAAAACCTAGATTATTATTTAGTCAATTGTCAAGCAGCTCATAGAAGTATCGAAAGAACTAAAATGATCTTAGATCATCTCCAAGATTAAGGGAAGAAATGAATAAGATGACCAGAAAGAGCAAAAAGATGTTCATTGTGTTGTATTTTGGACATCACCAAAGAACCATGACTTTCCATCTCTGACATCCCATCCCCTAGTGTAAGTGAAACCAGAATAATATGACTGTCTCTAGCTCAGAAGATGGGAATGAAATGTCAGCAGAAGCAAGAATGACCCTTCTATAGTGACATGATATTTTCATATCCAGATACAAAAATAGCAGTAGGAAGGGCTGTGTTATCCCTTGTGCAGGAGCATATCTGCGCAGTTAGTCAAGAAAATGTCATGCATAGCCAATGGCCTGTAGCCTGACCCATTCTGGAACGGAAGTACCCAAATGAAGGAGCTTTAGTCCAGAGAGGAGCAAGAGACAGTGACAGAAAAAATGGAAGGTGTAGAGACAAGGAAGGTCATACCATGAAACCAAAACAGTCTTCCTTTCTTTATGACCATTATGTTTCAGAAAAACAGAACATGGATGATGCTTTACTGATTTCTCCTAAAGGGTAAACTAGATGTCTGAGAAGTCTTTGCTCACATTTTTCCTGAGGGTTTTAACTTTGCCATATACCTTATCGTCAGTAGGGCCTTGTTCTGCTCACTTCCTTTGGCTGGCTCCTTGGATCCAGGTTTTAATTTCCTTTTAACACCAATGAGTAAAAGTTTTTAAATAAAGGAATTAAATCTTGCAAATATAATTAGCTAACCTACACTGCTTCAGCTAATAGATGTGTTTCTGTGTAGAGTTTGTCTAAGCTCTAGAAGAACACAGGTAATCGTCAGAATATATTTAATGTCTATTTCCTGTAACACATTGTAAAGTATTTGCAAATGCATCCTGACAGCTCCTGCATAAAAATTACACAAATCTATAGATCTGTTTATCAGGTTTAAACGTTTGGCTTTTTTAATTCAAAAAAAAAAAATGAGAAAAAGTAGTTTAATGATCCCTATCTTTTGTTTCTTGAAAAAAAATTGTGCACTAATGAAGGTCGATGGTATGAAGTTTCTTAAGATTAGGAAAATACAAGAAATATATCAGTTAATAGTATCGTAGTTGTTAAGATTTGTACAGGAAAGCAAACGAGGCAGAGAATGAGCTAATTGTTAGACCTCAAATGGAAAATATAGTTATTCTCAGCCCTGTGTAGTACGTAAGGTCAGACAGACTATCTCATCATTTTAAATAAACTGCTTAGAAACTGCTTTGCCAGGATATCAGTGGCTCCTCTCTATCCCTACCAGGTTAAAAAAAAAAAATTTGAAATGCAACTGAAAAATTTCTAGCAGTGTCTTTGACCCAGATTTCCAAAAGGAGTCTAGGATGACAGCAGCATTTAGAATGTATCTGAATGAAACTGCAATTTATGGTCATAACTCAATCTATTTTTTTTTCTTCTTTGTATAGATACTACACAAATCATGTAGGCAGTCACTTTTAAATCAGTTCAATTTCAGACACTATCACTGCATCTCTACTGTTGAAAGGAAAAATAAACTGTCAGAAAAATCAGAGCCTAAATATAAATATAAGCCTGAAGCTCTTGAAGTGAGAGAGCACTCTAGTCTTTATTTGTGTGTATTCTTAGGAATTTCTCTTTACAGGACCAAATCACTAATTTTTCGTAATGCCATTTTAAAGTTATGCTTACCATTTAAATAAAAGAGCAGTATTATATTTATATATGCCTTTAGACTGTGTCATTAAAAATGTATTCCACTTTTTTCCTTATTGTAAACTAAGTCTCAGGCTCCTGAGTAGTTAACACTGAAATGCTTTAGCAACCTGCTACTTACAAAATTAGAAATCTCACCCCCAAAACCTTCCTAAATGAGCTAATTTTAACAGGAAAATCAGGAAGGGGGTAGTTTTGATGGTTTTTTTTTTTCACATCAACAGAATAAATTGAGCAATTATCCACCAAACCTTCTTATCTACTGAAGAGCTGGGCAGTAAGTCACTAACAGATAACAAAACATGCTATTCTGTAGACAAAAGACAACAGTGATGTGCTAGCATTATAACTTTCCAGACATGCTGGGTAACATTTTATCCTATTGTATCTTTCAGTTGTATATCAAAATACTTTTCCCTACGGAAATAATGTCTAACACCTATGTTTTCTTCCAGCTACAGCTATTTCATGTTCTCTCTTGAGAATTTGGGAATATCTGTTGCCCATGGCTCATATTAAATTGCAAAATGTTACCTTGCAACAACAACACAACATAACACATTGGAATCTGAGGAAGTTTTATGGCCAGAGATTCAGAAAATATTGGTCAAGTACCTCAACGTATAATAAAGGATGAAAAAGAAGTAGAAGAGGACCTTAAAAAAAACAACTCTGAGCTAATTTTTAATAAAACTCTTTCTTCCTCTCTTTGCTACTTTTTCAGATAGCTGTTTTTCCTCAGTGCTTTTCAGTGGAAATTCACTTGACATAACTTTTACTTCTTAAGGAGGAGAGAGGTACAGTGGATCTAGGAGGACTTTTGTTTTGCACCAGCACATTCTCAATCTTTCTGAATCCCAACAAGAAAGGCCCTCTCAAGAAAGGTTTAATTAATCTCGAAGAAAAACTGATAACATGTTATAAAATTTTACACCTCTTCTGATGTTGGGAACCCTAAGATGATACAGCATCGGATGGACCTCTGGTAAGGACACAGCATGCTGAACAGATTTACTATCCATGGTGAGGTTTGCTGGCATTTGGTTGAGTTCTTATAGAATTTTCTTATAAGTAAGCAACTCTATTTATTTTTTCTACTACTGAACAAAAGGATGTTTATATGAAAACAC
Source organism: Limosa lapponica baueri (assembly GCA_002844005.1). NCBI lineage: Eukaryota > Metazoa > Chordata > Aves > Charadriiformes > Scolopacidae > Limosa > Limosa lapponica. The sequence goes on along the minus strand of KZ505947.1, from coordinate 172,475 downwards.
TTTGTTTCAGTTCATGATAAAGACATGCCACTGGTATCACCATCAGTGCCAAGGGGCTGCTTTCTACAGAGAATTCCATTATGATTAGCCAGTTAGGCTTACCCTATATCAAGAGAGATGCGCAGCATAGCGCAGTCCTGAAGGCCCAGCTTTCACAGCTGAATTTTTACAGCAGTGGCATCTTGCCATCAAGTAATGACTATACAAACAGCTGCATCTATTCTAAAATAAATACCAACTAAACAAGTCAAGCAAAACATCTCCATAGAAGGCATTTGATGCGTTTTCAAATGCAATTGAAAAGTCAGTATCCTGCATCTCAAAACTTGTCTTGCAGTCAAAGCTTTGTTTATTAGCAATGGATAGCATGAGCCTTTCTTCTAATTCTGTAATACCTGTAATAATAGCTCCTTCTTATATTTCCTTTAAGCAGTAGTGCCATTTAATTTAAGATATATAGTTCACTGGATGAATCAAAGAAAAATGTGGAGCATATATACACCTGGGCTGCCTAATTTTAGATGAACTATAATGGAGAAGTGTATATTAGAATAAAATGGCTATAAATCAAAAGCTATTTCATTTTCTGTGGTCATGTAAAAGGCAGAGCTGTTTGAATCCATAATTCAGCTGTCATAATCTCTTAGAGATATCATTGACCTTCCTTGGAAACTTCTGTCATATAGAAAAGAATAGTTCTGAAGGAATCACATTAAATCATACTGCATTACTGACAGCCCGTTACTTGAAGATAATTTAGCCCACTTTAGCAAGTACTTAACAATGAATTGTACTTTTCTATATTCTTATTCTTCACATCTTAATGTAGCAACACTGGCATCTCTGTGCAATACATGTGTATAAAAATTAATGCAAAAATGCATGCTCCACCATGTTTCACTGAGTGTAATCTCCCAAGAGAAATATAAAGATTCTCTTATGGAGCTTCAGATACATATTTTCAACCAGTACTGAACTGGAGGAACAAATGTTTCCAAGGAACATTAGAATGCCTTAGATCTATATTTCGACTGGCACATTTTTGGAAGTATTTAGGAATATAAATTTCATTTTAAAATAATAATTGTTAATAAATAATGAAAAAGCACTTAGCCAGCTACCACTCTAAAATGAAATATTCTTATAAAGTGCTGAATTTTAGCACTGGAATTGGAATGAAGAGTGGCACAGATTCTAAATAGCTAATAGGTATTGACAGAGGTGGGAAAGGAATACCAAAAATTTTGCCACTGAAACGGCTGGTTACCCCAGTTTGGACATCTAGAACATAGTAAACACTTTAAAAAGGATGCCTGCTTATCTAAATATTCTCTCATTGATCATATCTGACAAAGGATAGAGGAAAACAGCAAAAACACAGGAAATCAAAATGCATATCTTCTCCTTTCCTCACTCAGAAAATGTTATGTTGAGCCCCACAGCTGAATAAGCAATCGTCCATGTGTCGAGAGTTACTTCTGGAATCTGGTATTTTATTTTATAACTACAACCAGAATCACAGCTGCCAGAATTTTTTGTGGTAGGGGATGGATAATGTTCTTACAGTTTTTCATAGTCATAGAGATGCTTTGTAAAATTACTTTTTATTGATCTTCACTAAGACATCATTGGTTTTCTCCGTTAATTGAGAATTTTTCTCTTTCTTTTTTTTTGTAAATTATGACGAAAAAAGGGAAGGAAATAATATATTTAAGATGCATTTTGATTTGTGTCCTTTTTTATCATCTGTTACAGATACTCCATCTCCCATGTGTTTTTATTTAGCAACTCAAAATATTTAGGGGCTTTCCAGGAAAAGCACACGAAATTGCTATTTATTTATTTATATTTCTAAGTAAAACAAACACATAGCTACTTTATTTTGAATATCATATGGAATCTGTGAATCATTCTGGACTATGACAAGCAGAAATTCTTACAAAATTAGACTACTTCACTTTCACCCTTTTTTTTGGTAATTAAAATATCCGTTTATGATATCCCTTAATGATACCAATAAAATGTCACATGATTAAAGCAGGACATACTGTAGAAACACAAATATTGCACACACTGCAGGACAAATAAAAGTTTTATTTTAACAGTGTTATATGACTGTGCTGTGACTAGTTCTTCTGGGCTTTAGGACATGCTTTTTTATGCATTTAGGCCTGATAGATGCAGAATATTTGGATTCCAGTTAAACTTCTTAACATCAAATTTTTTAGGTTTCCCTTGCATATTTTTGGGAAAGCTGGACTGTCAATGTTAGCACTTTCTGAAATAATAATTTGCAGGCTGAAACTGGGTTCAACAAATGATGCAAGGGTCAAGGAAAGGTCAAGAATAACTGATTTTTATCCTGCTGATTAAACAGCTTTACAGACAAGTGAAGACCATTGAACCAATATGATTACTGAAGCTGCAGGGGGAAAAATGGAAGACCATTAAAAGTAAGCTATGGAAAATGTGGAGTGAAAAAAGTAGATACGACTCATATGGCAGCTAAATGAGATTTTCCTTCAAAACAAGGTTTTTTAATTGATTTTAAAAATCCTTTGAAAAACTCCTCTGTTGCTCTCTACTTCATTTTTTGCAAAGTTCAAGTAAAAGGTGAATTAAATGTTGTCTTTTGTATCATTCACTGTAGCTAAACAAGCACCATTCCCCACAATAGCTTTGTAGTGTACTTGATGCTCTGAGAATAAATAAAAACAGAGGAGAAAGGAACCCTTCAAAATGCAGTCCTTTGTCATTTGAAAGATAGTATCAAAGGAACTTCTATAAAACAAAATGGAAAGTGATTTAGGCAAAAATTGTTTGAAGAATAGTTTTTCAGTTACCTAGCACTTTTCATGTATACAGACTTTAGTGCACAGGATGTCATTTATCCCACAGAAACCTCAAATAAATATTATCTCTTTATAAGAAAATCGTGAAGGTAACCTACTTACTCTTCTTCTTCTTAAGAATGGGTTGTAGCGAAGAAGTGGACACAAAAAAAAATAATTGAAATTAAGAAAAAAAAATATTTCATATTAATAATTTTAGGCCACTTTGTGCTGGCTGACTACGTTGAAATTGTTGGGCTAAAGTATCTACATAACCTAAATTTTCTGAACACCTCATTATCTGCTACTATTCCCAGACTTTTAGTGTTGTCCAACTCGCACCCAGAATCACATAAAGTTTTACCAACAGAAAGATAGAGTCTCAACACAATTTGAGTTCAAGTACCCAGATTTTCCTACAGTATCTAAAGAAGTACTGTCATTTTAGAAAAGGATTTACAAGCATCAGAAAACTGAACATCTTTTACAGTGTTATGGGCATGATACATTTATGTTGTATCTAGAAGTATTCCCATTTTGCAAAAATTCTTATTTTGTAGTGATGTCCTATCATCATCATAAAGGAGCAAGCTTTTCTCATTATCATTTTATATTTTCATTAATGTTTAAAGACTCACTACCTACAGGTAAAGCCCAAAATACCAGAGGATTCCTGACAACATCTCTTCAGGATAGTGACTTCTTCTGTGATTCTCTAATGGCAAGTGAATTGCATGAGGACAGCATTTATTTCAACAACAAGGCGAAACTAGGTGTTATTAAAACTCCATGTTTAAAAAAAAAAAAAACCAACAAAAACAAAAAAAAACCCAGAACACACAAAAACACCAAAAAAAACCTGTCTCTGTGACTTGAAATATGCAGTGTGAGAACTGCAAAGAAGCCTACTTATTTCATGTCAATGTTCTATCTAACCATATTACCCAGAGGACTTGGCACAGTTCATATCAAATTCAAACAA
>KZ505947.1:151562-162422 GCA_002844005.1 Limosa lapponica baueri | reverse complement strand
GTACCATTCCTTGATATAATCAGGTCTTATCACTGTGAGAGTGAACAGTTTCTGAACAATATGCTGTTAATTTCAGAGTTTAGTTAGTTAGAATAGGCCCAGCTAAAAAGTAACAATTACTGAACAGAAAACTGGTTCTGTTTTACCTCAAACCAGGACACCAGCCTAAACCACGACAATATGTCATACAATGAGCTTCCAAAATATTTTTAGGGCTATCTAAATATTTAGGGCTATATCTTCATTGTGCTTAGGTTGGGTAAGCCAAATGTCTTCAATACTGGCTTTATTTACTCAGTACTGTCCATTCTGCAAATAACTGCTTAAACCAAGGCAGCTATATTACTACCTAACTCTTTCAGTAGCACTTCTTATACTTTTAAAATAATGAACCCACACAAGGTGGCATGTGAACGTATCTGCCTGTGTAGGAATGTTGTTCTCGTAGTGGTGCTGAAGCAGCCTCACAGTCCGTTATCCAGTCCCCATTATCCATGCAGGAGTGATGCCAGGGCCTGGAGAGGTGCACAGGCACCCGCAGGTCCTCCACAGGAGAAGCAGGCTCTGGCACGCAGCAGCCATTCAGGTGAGCAGAGGCAGGACCAAGGCAAATCTGTTACATCCTCCCAGTGCAGGGATGGGACAAAAGAGAAGTCCCACCTGGCCAGAGCCCCCAGGCTCAGATGGCAGATGTGAATGGGGACAAACAGCAGGAAAAACACGTGCTGCAGCCCGTAGCAGTCTATGGGACTCAGGGAGGAGTCCCATTCAGCCAAGGCTGAATGAAACCACCATCCACCTCCTCTAGGCTGCTACAGGGCCTCTGCAGTTCACTGCCTGGGGAAAACCACATAGGGAGGGACAGTCTGTGCCACCCAGGGGAGGAAAAGAAAACCCAGTCACTGTTTCAGGACTTTACTACAGTCCACAGTAAGAACAGAAAGGGATTTTTAAATATGTCACAAACCCAGATGTAATACAAGGAAGTGTAAGATTTGCAAACTGTGGCATATTATGGAGTAGCATGGCTTCGATTCCAGGCTGACACAGCTTAGCCACAGAGCCAAGGTGTCCCCTGAGAGCCTGAGAAGTCATTTGCAGCATGTTCACACCAAGTGGGAAGATGCCAAGATGACAGGGTGCAAGCTGTGTTGCAGTTTCTCCAGAGCGACCCAAGTCCAGCAGAGTCCTCGGGGTTCTCTGTGCTTCCGGCTCTGCCATCACTCCGCCTCCAGTTTTGCTCCCTTGGCCGTTTCCAGCTGCGTCAATACTTCATTCCACTGGACAAACTGCTTGGAGAGAAGCAAGGTCTGGACATGACTCTTTAAGGAAAGAGATATGGAAGCTACAGGGAAGAAACCAAGGTCAGAGTCCCCTAGCAGTCCAACAGCACCATTACAATCCCAGTTCCTTGGGAAAGGAAGGCTGATGAACTTTTTCAAACTTGCAGCCAATGCTAAGCAACAAATTGTATTTGATACTGCATTTACAAGTTAGATTTGTTCCTTTGGCTCCAACTAAGCATACATACAGCAATTCGTATATCTCTGGAAGGGATAAATAGCATGTTAAGTCTCTTTTAGGCTAGTCCCTTAAAGATTCTTGTCATAACTATTAGTTCTGCAAATTAACCTAAGAATGAAAAATATTTTCTTCTCCCTTTTTTTCCTCTTGGAGAATATGTTGTTTAACCTAAATTTGGTTTGCATATACAAAATTAAATCTCTCCTAATTAAAAGGCATGTTTTTTCTTTTGCAGAAACAAAGTTAAAAGGATGCAATCACTTTTTTGTTATGCTCTTATTCCAAGATGTTTAGCCAAGTTTTGAAGAAAAGCTTCAGAAGACAGTTGCCACTCCTTTAAAAACAGGACAGTTCATTTAAATATAATTCTGTTTAAACATAGTTGTACCTGAAAGTGCCTGATCATTTCAGACTTGTTTCATACTACTTTAAAGAAAAACCCAAAGTGTTTTAGTTGTCTCTCTTCTTACAGCTGGGAGCATATCTGGGTGTATTAGATGAAACAGAATGGGAAAAAAAATTATTTTCAGTTTGATTTTTACAAGACATTTGTTAAAGGATTTTATAAATCATTTTCTCTGTGAAATTAAAACCTGGCTGCATTTGTTTATAATTAGAACAACAGTTGGAACTTTTGCAACATTTTTTATCCCCTTCCTTACATGTTGCAAAAATTACATTAGAACAGATTCCCTACACATTTTTGAAATTTTTTCAATGAAGTGAATTTAATTGCATTCTATAGACGTTAAGCAAGAGCTGCCCAAAAAAGTGTTTATTCAGATATATTCCTCAGGTAAGGCCTCTTTTATAAAATCCTCATCAAGTATTTTTGTGATGAAGAAACAAGTGTAAAAGATTAAAAACGGTGCTCAGCTTTTCTTTGCTGCTAGTTAATTTTAAGGCAGGAATATTTTGGTTGGTTGGTTGGTTTTTTGTTCTGCTTTTCTTCATTCAGTTATTTAAATCACACCACTACTGTTTCCTGTGCATTTAAAACCTCACACCTATGTATCCAGCCATGCATTTTAGACACCTCATTGCTCACTCACTACAGAAACCTCTTGAATTTTGCAAAGTTATATTTTTCTTGAATTTATGCAAAGTGTCTTTTCCTCTCATATCTATTATTTTTAAATGCTATTCAGTAGATTTTTTTTAATTACATATAGGATTAACACTTTGTAGGACAGAATGCCTACATGTTTCTTTCTTTTCAGAAACTCTAGCCCTTCCATCTTCTTTTTTTTCCCTTTTTGATGGATGAAAAGGTGTCTGGATCTGATGTATGCTCTATCCTTTACAATTTGCTCCTATAGAGCAGGTAGACACGAAAATTTCTCTTTCAGTCACTTAAACTTGTCCTTTTTTATTTCAAAATAATTGTGAGTGCCACAGTTTCCAATGGGTGTCGTTGCTTTCAGCAGACACTTTTACCTTAGCAAGGGTCACCTCCACACCAAACGAGATTCACTCATTTAATCCAAACAAGTAGCTCAGAATCATATCACCAAAATACACTGGTTGCTGCTTCCAGAGCTACGAGCATGCCAGTGTATGAATGTTCATCAATCAGCTGCTTTTGTTTACTCCAGAATATGTTTCTGATCCCAAATTTTCATGAAACTTGATTCACCCAGGTATGCTTAGCCCCAAGGCTCAATCCACCATTAAAGTAGTTGCTCAGGTATTTTTATAAGGGAGAATGACACACAGCAAGAAAAATACTCATATACTGAAAATCAGGTGCCATATACATGTACAATCACTCATGCTTTTACACTGTTTAAACTGTATCACATTTAAATCTTTTTTTCCTTCTATGCATTTGTTGTTTCCTACATCATATCATGTTTAATCTTATCAGGTTTCAGTCTTCTATTGTGCGTCTGGCATGCACTGTCTGCCTCGTTAATTAACTCATCTAAGCATGCTTTCAGTCTTTAACCATTATTAATAGCCTGTATTCAAGTGCATGCATGCGGCACTCAGAAGGCCTTACCTGCACGTTCCCTAGTCTTTACACCCTCACATCCTCCTGTCTCTCCATGGCTAATGTACCTCAGACCACAGGTACCTTGTTTTGATTAACCCAGGTTCAGCTACCTGCTGTAGTCATTGCCTCACGTATGCATCACTCAATCATTCATACCAAGAGCAGCTCAGCTTTTTCAGCTGCACTCTTCACGTATTGCTACTAGATAGCAAGTGAGGTAAACTTGCTTGTCAAATCTGTCTGGCCCACAAAATAAACATACTGCCATTTGATAAAAGCTGTCCTGATTCAAACATACAGGAGTGTATGAGTCCCCATCCTTCCCTTCTCCCCATCCTTGACCCCCAATTTCATCAGGTCAGCAGCAATTCTAAGAAAGTCAGTCCCTTGACAGGTACAGCAGGGGAGCTAATAGAAGAAGCTAGTCTGTCTGACTTCTGTGAATGTAGTCGACTAATAGGAAATCTTATTCCCAATGTCTGCTCCTACCCATAAAAGAGCAGGCATGCAGGAAAGAATGAGCGAAATGGTTTGGCTACACACACATATATATACTGGTGTGGATCGCTGCTCCCAGGCTCAGGCACAGCAGCAGCAGCAAAGCAAATTCCTGTGTAACTGACTGACCACCACTGCAGAATCAGACATCTAAACACAGGAGACAGTCCACAGTTTCCACAAATTTTCAAAATAAGGATTGGCTGCAGCCAGTGGAAAAGACGGTGTCTTAATCCATGAATAACAAAAACACAATCAAGAACTTACTGGTGCCTTATGGCTCATGTGTCTCGCGAATCTCCTGTACATGAAACTTTTCATGCTAATGTAATTGAATGTTGCAAATGTAGAGTGTATTCTGGATGGTTTCTGTATCCTTAAAGGGTACTACTCAAAAAACAGGTGACCCAACACACATTTCAAAAAAATCTATATATGTTATAAAAATGGCTTGTTTGAAGTCATTTCCCCTTTTTTCTTGATATCTTCTGCTCCTGTAGACATGCTCACAATACGCATAAAGAGCAAGAAATTGTAGTATTCAGGCTAGATGCTTTTGTCTGATTTCATTAGAGGAGTGGAAAAGATTTTAGCACTTACAAGTTCACATGTTGTTGTCAGTGGTTTTATTTATTTATTTTTCATTCATGCAGATAAAGATGCTCAGTCATGTTCCATTTACGTTGCCATTAAGAAACCTTAAGCCAGTTTTCAGTGTGTCTCGTTAAAAAGAGCTACCTGTCTCATTTTGAATGCCACTCGACAGCTGTAAAAATTGCCCGATTACATAGGAGATTTCACTGGAGAGACTGAAGCACAAATCTCTCATCTTCAGTTCCTTTAATCCTGTTTAATTTTTTGTTTAGTTGTCATAATCAGATAATACATCAAATATTCATCAATTCTGTTTAATATTAGTGTCATAAGTTGTCCAGAAGAAGGAAGGACAGCCTGTATCTCATGTTCTAGTGTCTCATCTGCACATATCTCCAGCTGTCAGGTATGTGTTTTTTTTTCTTATTGCTGTCACATGTCATTCACTAAAATATGGGGTAGAGGCCACTACTCAAGCATGAATGCACAAACTGACAGTCCAGTAAGCAGGTAAGGCAATTTCAAAGTTTCTGATATAAGTCATCTTAGAAGTAACTTTTCCATTACAAGGGTTTATTGGTAATATATTGGTTCAGTTAAATGCATTAATATAGATTTTTGAGTTTATTCTTTTTCTTCAATAAAATCTCCTTTCTGACAATTATTTTCCAAAAAGACATTTACCAGACACATTCTTCAAAATGCAGGCTCTGCTGGACTGTGGGCATACCATGTGTTTTACAGCATCAGATGATCACCTCCTGCTAACTACAGAAATATTTTTAATTTTAATGCACTTTTGCTAAAGCTGCTGTATTTATAAAAATCTCAGAATCTTATTGTTATGAATCTACTAATTACCTGAAGGAGGTCACTGCTACCACAGTGACCAGACAGACAAACACAGCAGTGTATCATGTAATATTGATGTTTGACAAGCTCTTCTGTATTGCTGCGGTGACAGAATTCTGTCAAGGGGTAGATGATAATACAATTTAAATTTCAAGTCATGAAAAAGAGCATCAAAAGAATTTTTAATAAGGCTTCATTAATAACTCTGAAAAACACAGTATCTACAAATTATTTTTTGCACATAATTTATGTCAGAAAGGATGATCTTTAAATGTAAGCCATTTGAAGTTCTAACAGCTGAACACTGAAGTGATAATGTATGTACTTTAAAGGTTGCCATGATCATAAGTATTTAACAATTGCCACACTCAGAAATTATTTACCTTTGGCAGGCTAATTTGACTTGATATTTCGTTGTTTTCCTTATTTTCCAAAACAATTGTTGGGTTTTTTTTTTTATTTTTGTTTATTAGCAGTAGGATCATGTCTGTACAACGTATGTATGTACAACGGTATCACAATTGATGTTAGAATATTTCTCCTGATTACATTTCTCTTAGGCAGTCAAGCCTGAATGCTGTTGCTAAGACAAACAGGAAAGTGAAGTTAACTGATGTCTCAGCAGGGAAGTTTTTGCCTGTTTCATGGTGCTTTTTTAATTATGGATTGGCCCAGCTCTCAGATCAGGATGATTGTCACCAATTCTCTAACATGATTACATGCACAATCACAGTCAAAGACTAAACAAACTATTGACATGGCACTAGTATTTGCTGTGCTTCTAAACAAAGAATTAAAATTAGGTCATTGAAAAATACATCCAAATTCAACAAACTAACCTCTCTTGAAGTACTACTCTTTGTTACTGAATGTAGAATATATTTACAATTTATTTATTTATTAGTTTAGAGATCATCAGTGAGGAGCATATTTTCAAATAATTTTGAGCACCTTGAACTCCCACATGACATTAACAGAAGATAAGGAGCCTCTCTCTTTTTGTAGATCACCTACAATCCATTTCTCACTAAGTGTTCTTAGACCCTTATTGTCACCTAATCTACAAATATTTTTATGCACTATTTAGCTTGTAAGCACAGTGTGATTTCAGTTCTTTCACTAGATGACTCTAACCTTGTTGAAAAGGAGCATTACTTGAAGAAATCATTAAGGCATTGAATCTTGCCCGCCGATGACAGCAGACCACTGTAAGGAGAAATGACCTGGAAACGTTATCACATTAATGATCTTTTTGTAATTTCTTCTATAGTTGCAAAAAATACACTTGTTTGTAGGGATGTTTTTCTGGATTTTTAAGATCCTTACACATTGGGGTTTGATACACAGCTGTTTTCTTAAATCATATGACCATGATTAAAAGAAATAATAGCCAAAATTATAACTGAAGCTACAGTTCAGGAAACTGCTTAAATATGTGTTTAGCTTTAAACATAAATCCTACTGATTTCAGTCAAACCAATCTACTGATATTTGCTTGAATGGCGTTGCTGTTCTTAATGAATCAGAGCCTGAGGGAAAAGACAGACAAGGGTTTAATTAGCTTGTACCTAAGCTCTATATTTAATTTTTTCTTGACCTGATGGCATTGCTACAAAGGATTATGTCTACAGCCTATCACATTTAGGTCAACAGTGGCCAGCTACATAAAAGAAAGTACAGGAAAATATTTTAACAGACATCTGTGCATTATAATAACTGAGGATTGTGTAAAATCCTGAAGTACAAAATTCTCCTTTCCATTGCACAATAGAATCATAGAACGGTTTGGGTTGGAAGGAAGCTTTAAAGGTAATCTAGTCCAAACCCCCTGCAATGAGCAGGAACATCTTCCATTAGATCAGGTTGCTCAGAGCCCTGTACAACCTGACCTTGAATGTTTCCAGTGATGGAGCACCTACCACCTCTGTGGGCAACCTGTGCCAGTGTTTCACCACCCTCATTGTAAAAAATTTCTTCCTTATATTTAGTCTGAATCTAATGTCTTTTAGTTTAATTACTGCTTGTCCACTGCCTGTTCACAACAGGCCCTGCTAAAAAGTTTGTCCCCATCTTTCCTATAGTCCTCCTTTAAATACTGAAGGCCACTATCAGGTCTCCCCAGAGCCTTCTCTTCTCCAGGCTGAACAACCCCAGCTCCCTCAGCCTGTCCTCATAACAGAGGTGCTCCAACCCTCTGATCATTTTTGTGGCTGTCCTCTGAACCTGCTCCAACCAGTCCATGACTTTCCTGAACTGGGGACTCCAAAGCTGGATGCATTACACCAGGTGGAGTCTCACCAGAGTGGAGCAGAGGGTCAAGAGGCTCCCTTGACCTGCTGGCCATGCTTCTATTCATGCAGCCCAGGATATGGTTGGCTTTCTGGGCTGCAAGTGTACATTGCTGGGTCATGTTGAGCTTCTCATCAACCAACACCCCAAAGTCCTTTTACTCAGGGTTTATCTCAATCCCTTCATCCTTCAGCCTGTATTGATACTGCGGGTTGCACTGACCCACTTTCAGGACCTTGCATTTGGTCTTGTTGTACCTCATGCGGTTTGCACAGGTCCACTTCTCCAGCTTGTTCAGGTCCCTCTGGATGCCATCCTGTCCCTGGGGTATGTCAACTGCACCACTCAGCTTGGCATCATCTGCAAACTTGCTGAGGGTGCACTCAACCCCACTGTCTATGCCATTGATGAAAATATTAAACAGTACTGGTCCCAATATAATTTTGTGTCATATACCAGACCACATCATAAGTCCAGATAGTCTACTTACCTGTATATACAGACTAAACCTCACTCGCTGTGAAAAAGGTAGAGCAGAAGTTATTATCTATCCATTTTAGATAATTTATTTTTCCTGTACTTTTATCATGTCCCTTATATTTCTTAACAGTATATTTTCTAGGGTAAACAGTTGTAAAAATAGATACTTTTCCTCTTCATAAAAAGCACTTTAATGCCTAAATGGGAAGCTGTAACTTTAACAGTTCTACGTCAGTACTTAGAGCAATATTTTCATAACTCTTGTTCTTTTGGAATTGTCTCTAGCCTTCCTCCCAGTTATTGTGTTTCTCCAAAGCTTATTCAGAAAATTCCTAAAAATGTATTGGCATTTACACATTTGCTGAGATGTCTCTTCCCCCACAAATTCCCAAACACAAAATGTTTGATAAAGATGCCTAAATTTTGCATCATACAGCATGCAGGTACACTTACCAAATGAAACCCTCTGCTTGCCCACACATTTATTTATTCATCACTGGCAAGGTCTTTGGATACTGACTGTACTGGAACTATCCATAGCCTACATAGTAGTTGGAAGGTATGGTGATACTCAGGAAGCGCACAGTAATCTCCATCTTTGGAGCTACTTAGCATCCAGATTCCTCAATCTGGAGTAATTTGCCAAAGCAAGATGCCAAGGAGTCAGAAAACCCAGGGCTTCCAGGATGTTAAACCACCAGCAACCTGATAGCTGTCTCAGAGACAGGGACTTCACAGCCTCCTGAACTGCCGTGCCAGCTGCATCTCTTTAGAGGTAGCTGACTTCTAAGGCAATCCAATTTACAGGAGCTGGTCTGAAGTCCAGGCTTTTCCTGAGCTATTAGATTCCCAGCTTCCCAGAAAACTTCCAGGATTACCACAAAGCCAGGGATTCAGGGATTTTGCCTTTATGTGAAAAGGAGACCAAGTTTCCTGTCTGTTCATGGAGTCTCAAATATTGGGAAGCAGCATGCCCTATGAAAATGTTTTTGTTTCTTTAAGTGATTTTATCTTCCGAATTGCAGTTATTGGGACTTTCAGTCTCTCATAGGTTTGACCCAAATTGAAATTAAACCAAGTTTGGAAATCCCAAAATTCCTCACAATACAGAATTCCACTGCCCAGACACTTCCCGCTTATTTCCTCTTCTTTCCCCTTTCATGTATCACTTTTTGGCTGCCGGCTGATGAACCTCTATTACAGCTTTTGTTTTCCAGCATATGTTTTTTACTATGTGGTACATCATCATCACCCTGTGTGGACTTACATCTATGCTCACTGAAGTGTCATTCTGATAGCTTAAATATTGTATGGAAACAATATTAATTCTTTTCAACACAGAATTTCTAGAGATGCTCTATCAAAACACAATTTGGACTAAAGAACACTGGGCACTACATCATACAGACTTGTTTTCTGTTGCAAAATACAATAAAACCTGGGTGGGGGAGGGATCTAAAACATTAAAGCAGGTCAAATACTAAAGTTACTTCCTAATCTTACACATTGATGCTCTTTTCAGTTACAAATTGCCTATATAGAAAATAAAGAAGGTACATCGTTGAAAAAAACATTAAGCTTATAAGATAACAAAATGGTCATAGGCTGCCTCACACTTTAACAGTGATAATTACTTGTCATGTTAATGCAGACCCAGATAAATAGCTAATGCATTCCCTCTTCATCGAAATGCATACCACCAATGTCTACATTAAGCATCATATGGTTTTTTTCTTCCCTAGTATGCATCTCTATAAATAAGTAGCATTTAATTTAAAAACATTGCCCTTTTTTCTTGTTGTAGCAATATTATTGAAAATTGTTGTCCTGAGAATTTCATGCTACCTCTGGAAAGAAAAGACACAGAAAAATCATACTGTGAAAGTATATATAATATAGGTTTTCTTGGCATGATCTACACACTATTGTTTCTGAGGTGATAGAGACCAAAAAAATATGTAATTTGAAGGAAATGTTTTCAAATGCGGGTGTTGGTATAGATAATGATAGATGAGAACTTTGAATTTGAGATGCAGGCATCGATATTGACCCAGGTGTTTTTTCCAACCTAATGCTGTTCTGCTTAAAAACAATATAATATAAAGGTGCTGTTTACAACATTCTTGATATTGAGAAACTGGTGAGCTTTCCAATAATTAAATCAGATTTTAGGTGTCTAGCTAGTCTCTTTTAACTATTTTTCTTTTATCCTTTTAAATTTAGTGGAGGGTTTCATCTCTAAACCCCTCCTTTCAAGCTGTGGAAATGCTCCTTCCTCTAACTTGTCCTAAATGACTTTTGTAAAGAATTTATTTATATGCACAGCTCTCTTCTCTGCTTTTTTGCCTTTCTTAGCAATATGGCTGTGCTTTTTATTATTGAGCCAGCCATGGAGCTAAGTGGAACTTTTGACACTTGAGCATCAGGGCGAGAGGTTCTGAATAGGGCAAGGGATAGAAAATGGTTGACTACATACACTACATGACTAGACATGAGAAAGCACTAAAGCACTGTTTACTTCTATGTTAAAACACCAACAAACCTCCCTCACCCCAAGATGTTATTATAAGTATTATAAGTATTATATCCCAAAAAAGAAGTCAGGCAAAAAAGCCAGGAGGCCTGCA
>KZ505947.1:38924-146329 GCA_002844005.1 Limosa lapponica baueri | reverse complement strand
CTGCTCTAGGTGGACCTGCTTTGGCAGGGGGGTTGGACTAGATGATCTCCAGAGGTCCCTTCCAACCCCATGTGATTCTGTGACCTGTTGGAGCAAGTCCAGAGGAGGGCCACGAAAATGATCAGAGGAATGGAGCACCTCTCCTATGAGGACAGGCTGAGTGAGTCTGGTTTGGTCAGCCTGGAGAAGATAAGTCTCCAGAGAGACCTTATTGTGTCTTTCCAATATCTGAAGGGGGCCTACAAGCAAGCTGGAGAGGGACTTTTTACAAGGGTATGTACCTATAGGATGATGGGTAATGGCTTCAAACTGGAAGAGGGTAGATTTAGCCTAGATGCCAGGAAAAAAATTTTCACTCTGAGGGTGGTGAGGCACTGGAACAGATTGCCCAGGGAAGCTGTCGATGCCCCATCCCTTGAAGTGTTCAAGACTAGGCTGGATGAGCTTTGAGCAACCTGGTCTAGTAGGAGGTGTCCCTGCCCATGGCAGGGAGGTTGGAACTAGGTGATGTTTAAGGTTTCTTCCAACCTAAACCATTCAGTGATTCTGTGATTACATATTTACTCACTGCATGCTTCTTTCTTTTATAGATTAAGAATTAAAATACGTGCTAATTTAACTGTTCTATTGTACTAAGACACATATGGAACATCACATCACAAGTGCAGTGTTTGCAAACAAAGAGGAATAGTATAATATTGCCATGTTATCAACTTTAAAAATAACAGGTGTTACTTAACCCAAAGATACAGCCACAGCAAAACTGCAGGCTCTTCTCAAATGCAGTACTCTTCTCAAATGTGGAGACTTCATCATTCATAGATCAAAATTTTAGTGGACATAGAAATGAATGTACTTTAAAGTTTGCAAACTTGTGACTCACACATTAATGAAGTTATGTGCTTCCTGATACTGCCACATGCTCAAAGTCTGCCAAGTCTGTTCTCATCTAACATAGGTTTTAATCAAACTTTCTTTACCTCAATATCTCTAGCATTAACTCCATGACTGCATGTCTGAAGCTCTGCATCCAAACACAAAAGTTGTGTTCATAACAATGCATTTTATGCATTATCTGAGTTCATAAGGATATGATTTTCCATAATAATTCTTCAGTTTCTTTAAAGTATAAATAACATTTATTTGATTAGAAGTATTGATAACATATAAATAACTTTTATATGACTAGAACAGCATACTGTCAGCAAATCTAAGTAAATCTTAGAGGTGGTAATGAGGGTCTTCCCACCATCTTTCATGTGTGGCCTAGAACTAGGGGACCTTAAACTTACAATGTAACAATCTACATTTTTTTTCCCAATATCCCAAGCCCCTGCTGTCTATGTATTCTCATCATTTTCCAAAGTCGTCTTTGGATATTGGGCAAGACACACAAAAGACCATTTTTAGTGAAAAAAAGCCATTTTTTCTGTGTGCAAGCACAATTTCATTGATTCTCCAACATGTAGAAATTACGCTGCATAGTCTTGAATGCTCCACACTAACACGCCCATATTACATCTCTCTGATACAGATATTCCAAATCTGCTGGATGTGTACATATACGTGAGTAATATTGAGAGGGAAACTGTTCCATAAGTTGTGTTTTGATAAAAGTCCATTCATGTTACTCTTTTTTGCATTTACATTGTTCCACTTTTCCAGTCACTGTGTTAAGTACATTCTTGTTGACTTTCTTTGTGCAGATTCATCAAAAAAATGCCAAAAGAGACTTCCTATTGCAATCAGAGTATGATTACTGTTATGATCATGATCATCATTGTCATTATTTTGTTGTTCTGAAAACAAGCATTGTTGATTACTGTGCAGGAAAGCCAAACACACTAGGTGGCCCCAATAAAGCAATAATGAAATAATTAGTTGAATAGCACCCTAAATAGATTTACTTTGATCCTTCAAAAAGTAGTCCTATATTTTATTATAGATTCGGCTAAACAAAAAAAAACCAACCATGGTTACTTACATCACTCTGTAAAAGTAAAAAAAGAACAGTGAGACCACCCAGGCTGAGAAAGTGGCAGTGCAACTTCTGCTAACATCTCTTCAGTGCTAAGACATTTACAGAAAATAGTACTATAAAACACCAACAGAAAAAAGGTCTTACATAGTTCTTTTACATACAATTAAATTTATGCTAAATACAGAAAATGACAAAGTTGACCGTAAGACATTAAACTCCAAAAACCAAAAATAGCTTAAGTCTCCAACATCAAGAGAGCGATTTGTTACTATTTCTGTAGAGGGGGGGGAAAGAGTAAGATCTGAAACCAACTTATTTTTCAGTCTTAGAAAACTGATAAGTTAAAGGGAAATATTATAAGCTTGCTTTATACTGTGCAGCACAAATCACTAACTTGTGATTTATTCTTTCTTTTATCCTCATGAGTCCTTTAGAATAAAGAAAATCCTTACAGGAGTGTTTAGGCTACAACTTTCTATTTTACTGTAAAAGCCACCTTCACTGATTCTCGATCTTAGGAATGTATCTCTAAATTTTACCTGTTTTAAGCCTAAACCTCCATTTCTAAAGCAGGTATAATACAGATACTGAAGACTGATGTTCTCCAAACCTCATATGATAGTAAATATAGGTCTTACCATGACAAGATACAATATTCAGCTTTCCTGCTGGAGGGACAAGGTATCTTCTAACAGCTAGTCTATTTTCTTTGTATCTGTGCTTTATGAAATCATTCATCATTACAGTACTTAAATGTCAACTCAGCATCAGAGATCTCTTTCTTCTGAGTACAAAACTGCGTACATCTAAATAGATACAGATACATATGTATCTATACATGCACAAATATATATAAATAAAAGGATATGATTGTTTCCATTTTTTTTTATGTTTGGGTTTTTTTTTTTATTTTCATGGGATATTTTATGAGACCTGTGCTATGGTGATCAGTGGGCTTTCTAATCAGTCATTTAAAGTAGAGTACATTTTCTACTTGCAACTTCTTGAGGTGGGCAGTAGAGGGGCTGCCACATTCTCAGTTTCTCTCAGTACTCTATTTAAACTATTCCTTCTCTCAGCAAATACAGAAAACTTCATTATAGGTATCACAAGCTTAGATAAACCTTTAAATACTAGTTAAATAATATTTAATTATAGCTGACATGTACACTGGAAATGAACCACTCCTGTAAGAAACCAAACTGAAATTCATCAATCTTTATTCAACAGGAAGATGTTCCCTAAAACTACCAAGTTTGAATTGAAGCCTAACTCAGTCAGTTAATTTTCTTTCTGTGCATGAGTTATTTTGCAGTTTATTGTGTTTTGGGGGGTTGGTTGTTTGCTTCTTTGTTTGGGGTTTTTTGTTAGTCACTGCTTTTTCATACTTCTATACATATTTAGCAGTGGTCATTTAGAGATTATTTTTCCTGGTAGCTCTAGGATCAGAGTGAAAACACACAGGGAAAGAATAGATTATTAATTTTATGACGAGGCACAAGTAAAAAAAAAAGGAAACCCAGAATAAGTAAAATATTCCATTTTTCATTAAGTGCTAATTCAAATAAAGAAAAATGCCAAGGACATGATGTTGTCAATCTGACAGTATATATTTCCTTAACAGATTTTGAAATCCTGTCACTGCTGGATAGGTACTGTTATAAATCATTTCATCAGTATGTCAGCTTTTGATAGGCTACTGTAGTGTCTCTGTCTTGACCTTTTTTACAGTAATGGACACAAATGGTTCCAATAGATCTTCTTTTAAGTTTCCGTTCTTTGGCTTTTGTGGATTACTACCTTCCATTTCCTGATCACCTGAGAACCATTCCTCTGTCCCTTCTGAGTTCATTTTTCTGATTCTCACATCTTTGAATTTTGCTGGGATTTCTCACTGCTATATAGGTCATCCTAGCTTAAATGTCTTGCTGATTTGGCAAGTCATCATCTCCTGGTAATTACTCTTTAATTTTCATTAGTTAGTAACAGCCACTGACAGATATCTAAATACCACCTGTAGTGCCCAGTTGGTGGTCTATATACGTGTAACATCTTACTAATATGAGTGCATACCAAGCCTGCCAATGGAGGGCTATCCAAGTTGTGCTATCATGTGCTAACCCTCTGTCCTCAAAAAGTGAAGCTTTCCAGCAAATTCCATAATGCATTTTTCATTCTCATACTTCAAACACTTATTTATTTAGAATGTGTGCCCTTCAGGATTTGCATGTCAGCATACTGAAAAGAATGTACTGTTTCTTAGGAGAGCTTTATAATTATGCCAAACAATGTACTGGACCTCACCAGCAAAACAGTTCCAGGCAAAGGGAAACTACTCCAAACTACTCAAAATCCTACGTTCAGGAACTGTGGTTGAACACTTGGTTCCAGGAGGAACCAAGCGAACAAAAATATGTCTACAAAAATTTGCCTACAGACCATAGATTGTCAAAATTCAAGTGAGAAAATGTTTCTGAAGACCAGTATT
This sequence comes from Limosa lapponica baueri, assembly GCA_002844005.1. Taxonomy (NCBI): domain Eukaryota; kingdom Metazoa; phylum Chordata; class Aves; order Charadriiformes; family Scolopacidae; genus Limosa; species Limosa lapponica. The sequence continues at coordinate 141,860 of KZ505947.1, read as the reverse complement.
CCCACATTCAGTAGAAACCCCTAAATTTTTGTTATATTTCTCAACTTATATTTGTCCCAGTTTGAAGTGAAACTGAACAAATTTTGTTCTGTAATTTTACATTTTAGCTAGGCCTCCTCTAACTCTGTGAAATTAACGGCATATTGTGGAGAAAACTGCTCGTTTTCAGAATAAGACCAATGTTTGTGCTATGTGCCAAGGAATGGTATGCGGAGAGGCCCTTGCTTATACTTATTGCTATAACAACCAAGGTCAGCCCATTTTCGTTATTTGCCCCTTAGAGGGTCGGAAACGGAAAAAACGTAGAGGGGTCACATCTGTGCGGAGGAGCGGACAGGACAGGTGACCCAAACCTGACCAACTGGGGTATTCCATCCCATCTGCCCCATGCTCAGTATAAAAGCTGAGGGATCAAAGGGTCAACGGTTCTTCCTGTGATGGCCGACGTCCGAAGAGCACTCTGTCTATTCATCTGCCTTTGATCCCAATCCGTGTGTTCCTGACTCCAGAGCTGGAATCCAGTTCCCATCCGTTGCTGAGTCCAGTCTGGGACTTCCCCAGCGCCTGCTGGTGATGTGACTGTCATCCTGGGAGCTTGATACAGTTTTGTATATATTGTATCTATTTCATTATTTTCTTTCTTTTTATTTTAGTATTAATTCTTCATTAAAGTAGTTCATTCTATACTTCTAAATCTCCTTATCTCTTTCTCTCCCCTTTTTGGGGGGTGGGGGGTGGGGAAAGGGCCATCTGTTGGTCTGGTTTCAGTGATTTCAGCTCAAACCACGACAACATTTTATAGACTTTAGATAACAAAGCATACACAAAGAAATTGAGTGAAGTTTCACTGACACGACTAAATACCAAATTTTCATCTGAAATTAATGAGGTTTAACTGAATTGTAAAAACACAAGAGCTGACCCTACCTACTTTATTTAGAAAATATTAAATACTGACCAATAACATTTAATCCTAGAGAGATGAGAATTTACACTACCAACATGGCTTTATTTTTCTTCGAATCTTCACAATATAGCATTACTTATTAAGTAACTAAATCAGTGTAAAGATGGGGAAAGTATCTCTTTTCAGCCTACTGCGAGACCACGGTATTCACTTTGCATTTTAATGGCTAATTTGCAGCCCTCCTCCTTATATCCTCCTTTTGACTCTAGAAAAATTCCACTGATAATTTTATTTTACGAAGGTCAAGCTACTACCGCAACATGATTCCCAAGCATGCTGTTATTTTCAGTGGTTGATATAATCTTGGGACCCAATTAGCAACACCATAAAATTCTAAAGGTAGTGGCAGCACAAGCAATGAGTGTGCTGGAAGATTCAGGAGGACAAGTACTTGTGTGTGTGTATATGTGTTTTTAGAGAAGACAGAGAGAGAAAAAGAGAAAGGAGAGTGTGAGTGAGCAAGGAAGACAATGAGAAAGAGAGCATGAGAGTGCACTAGAGTGAGAGAGAATAGAGAGGCAGAGTGACAGCATAAAAGAGCAAGAGCAAAAGGAAACAATAGAGTGAGAAAAAAAAAAACCTTTTGAGCCTGTAGTTTTGCTTAGAGGCATCATAAAATAGAGACACGAATGACACACATCCAGATGATAGATGCAATGCATTGGGAAAAACCACAGAACAACAGAGCAAGTCATAATTATCACATCTCAAGCATATGTATTCATATCCATTTTTCAAATCTTTTTTTTTTCCTTTTTTAATGAAGGTATTGCTGTGTTTAATACTGTGACTGGATTCCCAAAAGACAGGCAATAAATAAGCAGACCCAATTTTATAGAAGTACTTTCCAGTTGCTCTCCACACTGTCTGCAGGTTTTGATGTACACATGCATAACTCCTTGACAACATAACAAATGAGACAGCTGTATAAAATAATATACAGGCCATAATATATAGCTAGTATGCTCTGATGAGAAGTCATGTTCTAAAATAAGATAGAGATTAGATTTTACAGAAAGTGGTTTGCACTTAACTTAAATATAAGTTAGAAAAATGGAAAATATTGTAATTTATTATTACATTATTTATAATGTATTAGAAAATAAACTATTTTTTATTTTCTAACACAATGGCTATGTTCCAAATACATTCCTATATTTTTTATTACGCTTACTGGTTATTAATAGTCAGATTTCGCCTACAGTAATTGTTTTGCCTAATCTGCAATTGGTTTGGTGCAGAAAATAAGGCACAAAACCTCATCCTGATTTTAAAAGACTCTAAATCCTTATTTCCTTACCATTCACTCTCAAACACCAGAAAACAGGGCTTTACAGGAACACCAACTCAGAGCTAAAGATGTAAAGCAACAAGACTTTTATTGACTTGGCACCTGCATTTCACCACATACTGATTTTTCTTGGAATGGAAAATGAAGAATTATAATTCATGCAAACCTGAACATTTATATTGTCCACATTAACTCATTCTGGAAGGAAAGTAAAAATGAAATGCAGAGCAATTGTCAATACACAGAAATATTAGGTTAATTTGTTGAACAGCTAGTAAGATGTCTCTGTGGTCTTCCTAGATAACAAGACGGGCAATAAACTCAGCAGAACTCTTACTGAAATCAACGGAAATGAGACTGCTGTCCCACATATCAAGACTGAATTTGGTCCTCAGTGTTGAGTGGCCTCACTGGCTAAAGTATAATTAGCTCAAAGAAGACCCTTTGAAAGCAATGTCCATGACAATGTGTCCTTTCCTATTAATTTGCCTTCTATTTTATTCCATCTGAGAAGGAATAATTGTATGGGATGTGGAAGTGAAAAGTAGAAAAAGGTAAAGTAATGTTTTACAAACAAAACTACTGGGATCAGAGATAATAAAAACACCTAAAAGATTTATCTATCCCTTCATACAATTTCCCTTATATTCCGTCTCTCTATGTGCTAAACAAAAAAGATAGAGCTACAAAGGTAACAGGAAAGTTAAGAGTGTTTGGAGGATGACTTAAGTGTGTAACATGCTTACAGACCATCCTATCACAGAGCCTACATACGCTGTTTGTGCACTGTCAGGAGGGGGCATTGCTAATACCCACATATTTCTGTAATCACCATTGATATGTTCATAAACATTTATTTAATGGTTCATGTGTATTCCAGTCCACGTCTTCAAAAGTATTACATTAATAATGTAATGTTAATTTGATTGTATATGGTCACATTTAATTAGGCACATATTCTTTTAAGTCTAATGGCAAAATGTGACCAGTACATAGAGCTTCTCATATGTTATATTTAGACTTCAGACATTTATGGTACTTCAATAAGCTCAGAACGAAAGCCTGTACTGTATGTGAGATTGCAAGAGCTCTCAAACACGCATATCTAAGGTCAGAATCGATCCACAAGCAAAGAAATTTAGCAGTTGATATTGACCTTCATTGCTGTTTTCCATATTCTTTTCAATAAAGCTTTTACACAGCTCTACATAAGTCTTGTACTCATCAATGATGTGTGATCTATGCAAGCTAAAGCAAGCTTATCTGCATAATACTTGCAGTATTTGCTTCAGTTTATCAGGCAAAATCTCAGCCAGTGAGCTTTTCCATGAACCTGCAACAATCAAATAATGTAGAAACACATGGAACCATGAATCAAATCTTGGAAAAAAACTCACTTCCTGTTAAGTTCCCAGAATTGGAAAATCAAGAATTCCACTTGCATAGTTTAAAACATCTCTAGTTCTTTCCAGCTGCACTTTATTATAATACAACATGATAAATGTTTTGATTACTGTAAAGGGTAGTTAAATGCGAAATACTAAATATCTTACTAAATATCTTCTGAGCTGCTATTTGTAACAGGCATGCAGATGAGACACTTAGTAAACAGAACTTTCTAGTTTTCAGTGCAAAACTGAGAGAAGAACCCAAAAGACAAACTACTGACATATAATTAATAAGGTCCGCTCACTAGCACAACCAAACAAAACCTCTACACATAAAGGTGTAAAAGAGCAGGAAGTGTCATGGTATCTTAGTGATTTTGCCATGCAATGTGATTTTCCTGATTATTTCATGCTTTATATTCCACGTTGGCATATATAAGAAAGAATTAGCATTGTTCACTCAGCCAGCTGAAAGATAGTTTGGGAAATTAGCAATAGCTATTTCAGAAGAGCCTTATAGCCCTAGTCTAGCATTCCTATTAGTTAGACGAAAAAGGGAAAGTGAATTAATGAATTGAAACTAAGGAAAAATTTTCAAAAAAGACCATCCTCCTGAAATCTGCTGAGTGAAAGTTATTTGGAGCAGTAAGTGTTATTTGGATGAATGTTAGATCTACTATTAAAAATCTGAGTTTAGTTTTGCTGACATTTGGTGACATAATTAAATTCTTTGTTCAACCTGGCTCATCATTTGTTCCCCTCGGCCTTCCTTTTCAGATATTTTCAGGTTCCAGATCACAGGGCTGTTTCACAAGTCAAATTATGATTTGATAACAACATCGATTTCTGTCTCAGTTTCATAATTGATATTAAGGACAAGATCCCAAGCTGCAGCAAATGCGCATAGTTCAAATGAGTTCATTGAAGCTGAGCTAACCACAGTAGTGCCAGAACTGTTTGGTTTAGTATATAGTCTTGCCTCTTTTACTCATCTTCCTCTGAGAAAAGAGCATCTAAAATGGTCTGATGATTGTTAACAAGCTGACCGTGTGGATTTCTCACAATACATTCAGTTTATTTACTTATACCCTATCAGGACAAATCATCTACCCATTTACCTTGAACAGATGTATGGAACTAAATTAAATTAGAAGTTGTGAAACAGGATACCTCCACTGCCATTCTGACCAATGTTAATTACGTTGCCTTTTACTAATTTTCTTCACTTTGCAGGACACTTTACAGCAGCTCGTTCTTCCGTGGTTCCAACATCTTTCTGTGTTAATTTAAGGTCCTAGCTGACTACGAAAGCGTTGTTTTCAAAATCTTTCTTAGAGACCAACCAAGCTTATCACAGCAGTGGTTATACACCCTGCACTGCAGAAGAACAGGCATAAGAACACATAAGAGGGTTCATATTTGTATGTCTATGAATTTCACAGTGCTACAGGAAATATTTCTAGATCACAAAAAGGCAGACAGACCACCTAACTTTTCCAAAGACTAGTTATATTCCCTTTACTTAAATAACAATAATTCTTTTTGCACTGGAAATTGAAATTTAGTGTTGGCTTCCTCTGAAAGAAATAGTTGTTTCCTTGTGTTCAAGATTATTTGAGACTGAATTTCATGCTTTCAATACCCGGCTATTCATTGTCATTGAACTTCAAATCCGGACAATATTTTTTCCCTTTACTTAATGTGCAATTGAAACAAACAAAAAAAAAAAAAGCGCAAAAAAAAAAAAAACCTGAACAGTGTGACTTAGAAGATCACAACTTCATCATGATTTCAACACTCACACTTTCCCTTATTCTCACAGCTTTCCTATACACACATATTTGCACTACAAGGAAGAAAATGCATGCTAACAAGCTTCATGCAACAATATGGAAACAAAACCAAGTATTTTTTCCTTAGGACCAAAAATTTTGGGGTGGATCTAAAGAAGCAGAACTTGGGAAAAGTACTGCAGAAGATTATCTATGAATATGCAGTTGAATTTTTAAGCTGATTAACTTTTGGCAGATAGCTGGATAGGTATTGCTTCAATATTTAAGCAGTATTATACATTGCTCTGATATTCGCATGAAAAATGGAAATGTTTAAATACCATTATAAATATGTTACTTATTTATAATAGCCTTGACAGAAGAGAATTGGTTTTGGGTTACGAATGTGTTCTCTTACCCTTTCGAGTCTACAAAATAAGGTGCAAAATGTGGGGTTTGCGAGTAAAGCATAGTTATGCTTTGAATAATTTTTTAGCATATTTCTATTTTTCCTATTGTAAAATGCTTTCCCCATTCAGTAAATTTCTAGTTTATCCTGGCTTTGATTTGAATTGTACTCTGGTTTTTTTTATGTCTTGTAACTGCTACACTAAAGAAAGTAATAGTGCAAGCAATAAAGAAAGTAATAAAGAAAAAAAAGCAAGTAATAAAGAAAAAAAAGCAAGTAATAAAGAAAGTAATGAAGAAAGTAATAATGAAAAAAAAATTGCAAAATTTTTTTCAGAATCTGAAGCTCAGGTATTTGTAAAGTGAAGAAACAAATATTATTTTGTGATAGTTTTCTCTTCAGAGCAAAAACTACAAATCTGATTCATTATTCACCTCTACAATAACAGTTTCTGCTCTAGAAGCTAATTTATATTGTTCTTCCCTATAACTGTGTTGACAAATTACCATTTATAGCTTATTTTCACACACACACATTTCACACACATACACACACACACTCCCTCTCTTATTGTACATAGTATCAAATTGCTTGAAAGAATCACAAAAGGTTAACCCTGTAAAAACCTAAATTACATTGTATGAATCTTGGACTCTATTCTCTATAGCATGAAAAATTGCTTAAAAGCACTTTGGTGTCATGTTATAAATACATTAAATAATGCCTATCTTGCTTATCTGTGCTGAATGCTTCACACAAAAGCAATTCTAAGTATTGTGGATGCTGTTAAAGTGCCTTAAAAGTGTAATTTAATTATAAAACTGTATGTTTTTTACATTATTAATCATAGGCATTTATCACCAGTTAGTGCAACCAGACAAATGTTATAAAATATGCTTCAACATTTTATTACAGAAATTAACTGGGGTGTAGATGAGGAATGGCAACAATATAAGACAAAATCTTTAAAGCGACAAACCCCAGCACCAAACATAGGTGAAATTCTCACAAATGGTGGCCATGATGCCCCTGAAATGTCTTAGATCTGTAACAAACTTTCTATATACCAAGGCCACAAACTAAAGGCAACAAACTTTCTATATACCAAGTGTGAGGTCATGTTTTCAAAATTAATCAAAGCACAAACAAACTCAAAAGAAGCAGTGTGGAGTTTGTTGTTGCTTATATTGACATTAATCTGTCCCAAGAAAGTCACAAGAACATTTTGATTACGCTCTGTCCAAGTGCTGAAGCGGTAGAAACATTTAGGAAGTTTATCTGAGACTTCACTACATGACTGGAAAAACTGAAAGAAGCCAGAAGGGCAGACACTGCACTTATTTAAGGGACCCTGGAATCAGATCCACAAGAAGTTGCTTGATGAGCCATGAACACTTGACACAGAAAGAAGGAAAAATAATTAAATATCAGATACTATGAGCACACATTAAAAAAACATGAAGAGGCATTTGTCACAGTGTCTGAAATTCTACCTGAGGTCCTGAAGGACTATATCTATGTCTTCAACATTGCCACAGTCTTCAGAAAAGTCTTTCACAGAATCACACAGAATCACAGAATGATACGGGGTTGGAAGGGACCTCTGGAGATCATCTAGTCTAAGCCCCCTGCCAAGTTTTTAAATATCATGACAACATATGGACTCTGTGCATCTGACTTATTCCAAGCCCAAGACTAATACAATGGCAGTTCAGGACAAGTTTTCCCTTGCCTTACTTTAGCCATCAAGCAGTTAGTGGCTATAATCTAAATGAATCATCTACCTGCCATCTCACCTCTCTCTTAGATTTCTAGCTTCAGGTGCAATGAAATACTCTTGGAGAAGACTCTGTTTTTCTACCGTCCACAGCAAGATGACTAGCTTAAGCTAGAAGGCCCAACTTTCAAACAGTTTATTTTCACCCTCAGAGGGAACAAGATGCAAGTTTGCCTTGACAACAACATAATAATGTAACAGATGTTACTGTTTTATATGACTTGTCATGTGAAGAACCCTAATGACTGAAATGACCACTTTCCCCCAGTGAGAGGTAACGCAAGATCCTACTAGTGCCCTTCCCTGCACATTACTTTACCAACATTTTTTCACTGATAAACAGAAAGTAGGACTCACTTCAAGGACAGACAGGTAAATCCACTTCCCATTCATTCCTTGACTTCTCCACTAAACCGACCTGTAAAAAGGCTCACTAATGCTAGTTGCAGAGGTGATCTCTACTGATAACTGCCTGTCCACTGGAAACTCACACAATTTAGCTGTACTGGGTGTCCGTGGTGAGGTGTTGGCAGTGGGTAGCTGCTGGGTGGCCTCTGTGAGGAGCAGCCGGGGCTGCCCTGAGCCAGCCACAGCCAGTTCCAGCTGGCTCCAACGCATCCACCGCGGGGCACGGCTGAGCCCCACAGCCAAAGTGGTAGCAGTTCTGGGAAAGCATATTTTTTAAACACCATAAAAGTGCTGCAGAGCAGAGTGTGAGAGAGATGAGTGAGGAAAAAAAGGTGTGAGAAGCTGCCCTGCAGACAACAAGGTTGGTGAAGAAGAAAGAGGAGGAGGAGGAGGGTGCTCCAGGCGCTGGACTAGAGATTCCCCTGCAGCCTGTGGAGGAGACCAAGGTGAAGCAGGTTGTCTACCTCAACATGGAGGACTACACAGGAACAGATATCCACACTTCAGCTGTGGAGGATCCAGTGCTGGAGTAGGTAGAGATGCCCTGAAGGATGCTGCAGCCTGTGGAGAGCCCACGCAGGTGGAGGCTTCTGGCATGACCTGTGGCCTGCGGAGAAGAGCCTACACAGGAGCAGGTTTTCTAGCAGGAAATGTGGCCCATGGGGAATCCAAGTTGGAGCAGTCTGTTCCTGAAGGACTGCACCTTGTGGAAAGGACCCATGCTGGAGCAGTTCATGAAGAACTGCAGCCTGTGGGAAGGTTCCATGTTGGAGCAGTTCATGAAGGACTGTAGTCCATGGGAGGGACCCCACACTTGAGTAGGGGAAAAGTGTGAAGAGGAAAGAGTGTCAGAGAGGAGCTGTTATGGACTGATTGCAACTCCCATATCCCACTCTTCCTGCACTGCTCGGAGGAAGGAGGTGGAGGAGTCAGAAATGAAGGATGGAAGTTGAGCCTGAGAAGAAGAGTGGAGGAGGAGGGCAAGATATTTTAAGTTTTGCCTTTGTTTCTTACCATCTTACTCTATTATTAATTGGCAATCAATTAATTTTCCCAAATTCAAGTCTGTTTTACTCAATGGTAATGGTAAGTGATCTCCCTGTCTTTATCTTGACCCAGGAGTTTCTCCATCCTTTTTTCTCCCACTGTCCCATTAAGGAGGTGGAGTGAGAGAGAGTGGCTAGGTGGGGAGTCTGGCAGCCAGCCAAGGTCAATCAACCGTATGAGGTCACTGGTAACTATTAGATGGTAATGAGCTAGAAACACTAATGACCTATGACAGATTTTAACAAATCACATAGCTTTGTGTTATCCATTCCCTTGAGAATATATAGTGTGAATCACTGTAACAAAAGCCAATGCAATTAGAGCAAAGGCTGTCTGGCATTTTGCCTAGTATAAAGGGTTATTCAAAAGCCTTCCTGGCCTTTGCTGGACTTCACTTGGAAACAGTAAAGCTAGGAAATTGTCAGTTTGAGAAAATTCAGCTGTCATTGCTCTGAGAAAACCAATGGGTTTGAGTTTTTACCCAAATTAGCCAACAAAAATAACAGACTCAGCAGCACAAAGATGCCTTACGAATTTATGTCACTTTCTCCAGAGAATCTGCCAGATCCACTTGCCTTACTGATTCTCCACTTCCCTTCAGTGCCAGAGAGACAGAAGTTGCTAAGTATCTATCCTTATTTTTTTGTTTTACTGAGTTTATGTATTTTTTTTTATTTTTTCTGAATTTCCTCAATACTTTGACTGCTATGACAACAACAGAACCCAACCAAAAGTTAATTGCCTCACATATCACTGCCTCATATCATACATACCCTCAATAAAGGATCTGAAGATTCCAGATGTGAAGGCATTCTTTTCTTACAAACTATAGGCACAATTAAAGACTTCTTCCATGTAAGAGAACTGCATTGAGCAGATGTCCTATGCACAACTCTTTTATTCCCAGGACATACCAATCATTTTCGAACAATCTGAGATGATACTACAGAAAGGAACTCTAACAAAAGTCTGTCTGAAGGGCAGCTTCTCACAAATTGTCCAGCGTCATCTAGAGCCTTGCTAAGAAAAAGATACATCCAAATTCCATGCAAAAGAAAAGGCCCTTGTTAGAAAGAGCTTTTATCCTGCCACTAGAGATGTCAACATGATCTGGATTGGAATTTCCTGATGTACTGTTCTAATCAGAGTTACTCAGCAACAAGACAAGGACTGTGAGATCAGAGAAAAATCCACAAGATCCTTCCTGTACTAACTCAATGCAAGCCTTGGCTGAGAAGCCCTGGGTCCTGGGAAAACAAGATCTCCTATTTTTGCTGTAAATATGAATGCATGCACTGGTTCAGAGGAGATCTGAGTAAGATCTTGTCTTTTCCACCAGTCTATCTTCAGGCAGTAACTACCTTTCTATATTAAAGTAAACAAGGCACAGGCAGAGTTCTGTTAGCACTTTCCTTTCTTGGGTTGCTGCCTGATTGAATGGAGTTAAAAAAAAACGAAAGACCTTTTTTATAATTTTGAGTTTTCTCATATCCTCAGATGTTGCAGTACCATGGTAATAACATGATACTTAAAGAGTTGTTCAGTTAGAACACTATGGCAAGTCCGATGACAGAGACTCATTTATGCAACTACTTAATTGGTCTTAAATTTATATTCAGACTGGGAGCACAAATGAAAGCTCTATTACTCTCGCTCTTTTTGTACAGCTAGTCCTGTGTAATTACACTGTCTTCAGATTACAACCTAAATTAACCTCTGCAGATCCCAGGGTGGCAGAGACTTGAATAAAGTCTCTGAATAGCAAAAGGGAATCTCTCAACTTGGGTTTAAGAGCTCAAGGCAGGGAAAGTTAATGAAGGAGTCCTGATGTGGATAACAGTTATCCATGGAAAGAAGAGTCCGTAGACCTTAAGGAAATGTACAAGGTACTACTCCACTGTGATCATTCTAAAAATAATAAAGGTTTAATACGCAAAGAGTTAGGGAGTCACAAAAAGGTAAAGTGGTGTATTTGCCAGGTCACACAATAGGTTTGAAAAATAGCCTGGTGAAGAATCAAATTTCCTAACATTCATTTCTGTGCTTCCTTAAGATAAAATTGTAAACTCTACTTTGCCAAGCAACCTGTCAGGCATTACAGATACCAGAGTTTGATAAACTAGTTCCCAAAGATTAGTAGTTTGTTTTCCTTTTGAAAGTCTCCAGTGAAAACCACAGAATATTTACCTAATAGCTTTCACACAAATACAGAAACACAGACAAAAAAATACACACACACCCTGTCTGCCACAGAAAGGAAAAAATGGCAGCCAGAACCCCAGCCTTTTCCTGTCAAGTTCTGCTGATGTCATTTCTCACCCAAACAAATAAGAACATTCCTTTTCTGCTTTTTTGTTAATACAAGTAAATTGAAATTACTATTATTCAAGAATGAATACAGTGACACAACTTCTCAATGACCAGCTGAAAAAAAACCAAACCCAAGCAGATTTATACAACACAGATTGTTCCCTTGCATTACTTTAATAAGGCACTGTTTATTACGTGATCAAAGATGGCAAGGTAGCAAGATTACAATCCCTGGAATAGTTTGGAATAAAGTGTCAAATATTCTAACTATCTAAAGCTGGGTCTCTCTGGCATCCATTCTATACAGATCTAATTGCTGTCTTGTTGTTCAGCCTGCATTTTCTTTCTTGCTGTGCGCTCCCACCATCTCCCTGGTACTCCACCCATCACACATCAGACATTGATCTGAGAAGTTGCAGTACATTAACTCATAAGAATGTTAACAGAACCAAAAAGAGAAGGATAATAATTTTTTTAAAACTTTCTTCAAAAAGGCTCCAACAGGCAGCAAAGCGCATACAAGAGAAGAAGCAGATACAAAGTCAGGCACAGATGCAAAGCTGTAGGCACAAAACCCCACAGCTAGATCAACCATGGAAATAAACCTTAAGCATAGAAAGATTATCAAACACATTTGGAACGTGACATAATTGTTACCATTATTTGAACAGAAATCTTTATGAACCACAGAGGGACCCGAACTGTGTGGTTACATCCATCTTGTAATTACTTTTCATAAGTTAATGGCACAATTTTTGATTTGGGAACACACACTAGTAAAAGGGTGGACACGTTTCAGGAGATGGGTTTTTGTAAACTAGGTTGGTTTTAGCAGTGAGCAAGTAACAGCTTCCTACAAACATTTAAATGTGTCATTTTTTTCTTAAGATAGAAAGTTTGCTAAAAGATTATTACAGAGAAGTATGATGCTCAGTCAAACTTCTATGAAGCTCTACTGAGCTTAAACTTCTATAGCCCACTCCTTCAATTTGCAATATCAATCTTTCACATCCTCCGTTCAGCTGAGTGCATCACATAACATTTTCTCTCATAAAATTGCAGGAACAAACATTACAGGAGTATACAGTCCTCTTCTTAGGGTACCCGTTTATGTAAACTTTTGACCTCATTAAGAAAATCCAGCTACTTTAATAATCACATTACATGCAGTAGCGCTGTAGCACCCATTCATTTATGTAGCACTCACCATTTTCTAAGATCAATGCATAATTATCTTCATCAAGGTATGGCTCAAAGCTGTAGCCTGCCAAGTAGCAGTAGCAAGAGCAGCTGTTAAATACCTTCTAGGAGTCCTATCCAAGTCGTTGGCACATAAGAACCAAAGTGGAAGCCAGGAACAAACTGTAGCAAAGCACAGAGTATTTCTTCTATGCATTCAGTACTACATAAATGATAAAAGTAATACTTAGAAGACAAACCAGCCAGAATCAAAAAGTGACATTTTGTGAATCCAAACAGCATCAAATTCTAAACTGATGAACAGCAGCAAGTAACTACACTACAAAACTCCTTACCTCAGAAAGTCAGTGACATAAAAAGTGTAAAAGAAATGCATACAGATCAAAAATTCACGTTACCAATTTTTAAAACGATCTTTTCTAGTTAGCTTCTACAGCTGTTTCCTGGTGAGTCCTGCCTCAAAAGAACAGAATGCCAGACACTCAAAACAGATGCCAGATTTAGAAGCATTTCTAAATTGCTGATCCATTTGCTCTTTCTTCTAGTAGATTTCTGCCAGCAGAACCCTGAATACCGCAGAGGCATCTGAATATGTCCAATGAAAAAGAACTATTTAGTTCTACAGATTTTTATTGTTTTATCATCAGTTAAAAGGAAACTAAATGTCTTTGATGGAAAGGTCAAAAGCTTGGATGAAAAATGTGGGGTAGCAGTGGCATTATGCTGACTTTGCTACATGACATTACCTCTTGTTTATTCAGGAAATACCTGTTAAGTTTGGGATCCATATTACATTAAAAAAAAACCTCTAAACAAAATTCCTTGAGTTTCTCAAGCTGTATGTTCTTCTTTACACTACATTATATATCATTCTGCTCAGAGATTATTTGGTTTTCAGCAGTACTCACTCAGAAAATTTTTGAACACTAAACCTTTAAATAAGCCACATAGACTTATGTCTGCTAACAGAATTATTTGTGTATACAATTAAATTAAAGTTGCCACAACCGGCCTCTGACCTTAGGCCAACTGGCACATAATCCAATGTGCATATTATCAAAACTCTCCAAGTTTTCAGTGCAGAGCGACCATGTGCATGCAAATGACCAGGAATGGTTCCTGGATTACCTTAACTCCTGAACTACCTTTAAGAACTCAGACTAGTAATGACAAATGCGTGCCATTCTAACAGTTTAAAAGTACAAGCAGATGATTTCCAATAACTGCAGATGTTCTCTACCACTGTTCAATTTGTAAGGATTGATGTCACTGTAGTGAAAAGACTGAAGAGCAGTCCTGTCCTACCACAGGAATCTCTGAAATGTCAAGAAACACTGAAGACAAATAGTAAGAATATCCACTGATGCTAAACTGAAACACAGGGATGAAAGAAGTGTTTAGATTGGACAAATCAAGTTGTTTAGGTTTTGATTATTGTTCAACCTATATGTAAAAGGCAGATATTGTCCATGTCAAAACTGGGAGGGGTGCTTTTTTAATTATTGTTTTGTGGTAGAAGCATAAAACCTGGTGATTACATGTTAAGTGTTTCCATTTCAACCCTTATTTTGCAACAGAAATCAAATCTATAATTAAAAAATCTCAACTGGCACACAAGGCCTCAGAGGGAAAGAAGAAAGTGGAATATAATGTCATCCACTAAATAGTTTAACAACACACAGAAAAGTATCATCATTCAGTAATCACTACAGTAATAGGGTACAATATATGCTGCCTTGTGAATTTTACGTGGAGAGATATGTCAAAGCATTACCACTGTAATACGTTAGCATCTGATCTAAGTTTCTCAAAATCTCTCTTGAATAAGAAAACAGGGTGTACTCTAGGTCTAAAACATGAGCAAAAACAACCTTTCCATGATGACAGAGGATGCCAGTGGGCCCCAGAAACTCTCTTTAGTTAAAACAACAAGCTGTGCAGCATCTGCTCATCTTCAGGCAAAAGAAAGCCACCAACGTGTAATGAAAGAAGGAAGCTTTATAGAGAGCAGCAAAACTCAAAATCAATGTGTTACTGAACTATCAGCCAGCACAAACAATGAAGGGAGACAAGTCATGTGTGGATTTGATTTACTGTCCCTGCTGCAGTGTTTCACTCTAACTGAAGCCTATGAAATGGTATGTTAGCCTCCCAGTAAAAAATAAGAGATAGTGAGAGAGAAGCATCTCAGTAATCAGTATTGGAACTAGCATAAGCCCCCTCAGCTTAGCAATATTTTGCAAACAGAAAAAAGAAGACACTGGTGATAAGTCATAAATGGCACTTCAGAAATAACTGACAGCACATGCTCTCAGTGTAACCTCCCTATCAGCATGTTTCAAAGCTTTCAGTAAAATTCTTTCATTTAATACTAAATCTTTGCACTGCTAGGCTTTGCAAGATACTGCTACATATCAGCTGTAGTCATACCAGTAATTTCAATATGATGAAAATTAGTTCAGTCTAAGTTCAGGGAATGACCTACACACCTTTAGCATAGGTTCCGTGACACCTAACTTTCAAGTCCTCCAGCCCAAACTGAAATCCACAATATTGTCGTAAGTTTTCTGCACCCTATTTACAGTGCATAGGGTCAGTCAGCTGCCCCAAAATTAAATCCAAAATGGCAAACACTTTGACTAGGCAGCCAAAATAATTAGGTCAATTCGTTGAACATGAATGTGTCTAAACAACTATCACATAGGAAAAAGTGGAGGTCAAAGTTTCTTAAATCTCAATTTTTCTATACTTTTTGATTTCAGAGCTAGTCTTCACACACTATAAGCCAGCCCTTTTAAAAGGAGGTACCTATCCCTTTTCATTCAAAGAAATTTAAAAATCCTGGAGACACTGACATGCTTTCAAATAATTTAGTGGTCAGGACACTTACCTGGCACTTCAGATACTAAAGTCTGATTTTCTCAGCAGAAGAGGGAAATAGACTAAAACCATCTGCTTCATGTATGAATGACCAAACTTTGGAGATTATATAAAAGGAGGCACCATTATCTATCCTTCTGGCCGTCTCTTAAAAGATAGTAGTGGCCATAAGCATAATGTTTGAGGAGCTGCATTTTGACATACGTACGTGACTGGTACTATTCAGGTACTCAAGAGAAGAAATACTTGGCCTCTGAATATCACTCAAGCCCACAAAAAAAAATGGACAGTCAGTTTCTTACCACCGTCTACAGTGGGACATGTTCAAATGCACAGACTTCAGTAACATCTGGCTTGGTTGGCAACTAAACACAAATTTCATTTTGTACAAAAGACCTAATGCCTGCTTAAATCCCACATTGGACGCTTCATTGAAACAAAAAGCAAGTTACATTAGACAACTGAAATAATTGAAATAATAGCTTATGCCTAATCTTGGAGGCACCTCAGCTCAGTCTGCATTTTTGTTTCTGACCTACTTAGGATTGCAGTCTCACACAGAAATAATCCATACTCCCTGACCAAATGATCCAGATGCTAGTCACCTAAATCCTTTACGTAGCATGTTATGACCATATCCAAGATAATGGCTCTTTCAAGAATCAGTGGCAAATGCTTCATATACATTTTATACATAGTCAGAGAAGGAGATAATGAGTCCCCACTTTTTACATATCATGCTAAGACTTGCAGTACTTCTGATGAAGCTATAGACCAAAACGTTTAATCCCACATTTGCACCCCCTAGAAGAATGCCCTTGGCTAGATGGGGGCATCCTCCAATGAAATTAAAAGCCCAAAGCAAGATTTCCAGTAAGGTTTTCTTTTAAGTAATATATGTAAATGTTTATAATTTTCGCCCATCTTTTCTTTGGTGCTAGAAAAATTTGGTACCCTTGTGGAACACAAGAATATAAAAATACATAGCAGACCGCAACTGGAAATTATCAGATTCATGACCATAAAAATTATTTTGTACTTATATTGATATATTTATCCACTTTAGCAGTCACTTTTTGTCTTTGTTTTTTTGTTCATTTAAATGTAAAGGAATGTACCAATTCTTTACTTTGTGCTCAGTGTTTGTCATGTGTAAATCTCAAACTTCTATACTTAGGTCCAATTAGTCATTTGTAATTGAGAAAATACTGCTGTTGAAAAACTAGGATACAGTAGGACAGAGGGAGAAGCATATTCAGAACCTACTTGCAGAACAAACCTCAGGCTTCACTGTAACTAACTGAAAAGGCTCTAAAAAAGTAGAAAAGAGCCAATAAGCACAGAAGGTGAAATTACATTAACAGTTTGTCATTATTAAAACCAAAGCCTTAAACAACTGTTAAGAATATCTATTTAAAATGAAGCCTTCAAACTATGTAACAAAGCAGAATTAAAAATGAGAATCAAGACATCATCTGTTTTGTGAAATTCCTGTGCATCTAGCAGCCATGAAGTTATCAAGCACCCAAGTCCCCCATCTTGGAATATGTGCAATGCAGACTGGAAACAATGGGGACTCTCCTCCTGTTGTTTTTCCAAACTGTGCTATTGACTGCTTGTCTAGAGGAGAATAACAGTAGGTAATTAGTTTGAATTCAATCTCACTGGGCAAATCATTCCACTTTCCACAAACCTTTTTGTTAGATGCAACTGATGGCATTATGTCTGCATTATCCATGACATACGGATTTGGACTAGTCAAGCTAAATTATGACAGTGAAAGCAAGAGAAATTTTGAAGTGTAAAATTTGAAAGAATCTATTAGGAAACACCCAGCATCATCTGAAAGGGCAAACTGACATAACCATGCTTCAACAGTTGCAAGAGCAATTTATGTGTGGCAAAATACCAGTTGAATTTCCAACAAGGCACAGGTGTATACCACATGAGCAGGTGAAAATGTGATTGTGAGGAGACTGATGTTCACTCTGTAATCATCATACATTCATTCAATATAACTCATTGAAACTCTCTCACACACAGTAAAAACAAAACAAACAAAAAAAAAAGAAATCTGTGTTTGGGTAAATTCAAAATCATTTCCACTAAAACTGAGAAATTATCATTATTGTTTGAACTTGTGTTTCAAAACTGTTTTAGACAACACAGTTACAAAAGCCACATGCTAATGTTACCGAAGTGGCTGGAAAATCACAGAAAAAAGCTTAATGTCCATATGGAACAGGAGGTACTTCCACAAAAGAGGTTCCATTTACTAAAAGAAGTGTTGTTATCTGCATAAAATTTTGCCTTTCTTTCCACTCCCCTGTATCAAACCTCAACTTTCAGTCTCCCTGTGAAAGTAAATCAATAGTTGATTTGCCAGAAGGATAATCATTATGGTGATTGCAGAGCAGTATGCAGAACATCTTCAACAGACTCTAGGTGAGAGATTTTATTATCATTCTTTTTACCTTGACACTTAGAATATTTTTCCTATTCCACAGAAGATCTAGATTCTTTCTCAGCTCAGTTTGAAAGAAAATTTGAAACCAGATGACATATTTCCCAGATTTCATCACTGGCTTCCTGGCATAAGGGGTGATAGTGCCACTGTCTTTGCAAATAGCATCAAGTTTCTGTCTGTCTTAAAAATATTGCAAATTAGGCAATTATTTTAGTCTTGAAAAATTCAGCAATAATTTAATATCAGGTTAATTGGAAAACAGTAGGTAACAGCTTCCAGATCCATCACTCAACCAAGAAATATAAATTAATCACACAATTTTACCTGGCAAACCTTAGTCTAGGAGCAGGATGTAAGACAGCATACAAGCAATTACTCATGTGTCCTGGGAGCATTAGGAGACAGAAGGGGAGGAAAAGACCACTGCCACTGCATAGTCTCCATTGTAAGGGGAAGGAAGGAGGACTGTGTGAAAACAGCTATGAGACAATGGAGAGATTAGATAAAAATCAGATGATGATTTAATCAAAACAAGAACCTAAGCCATTTATTTCAGCCTGGACACAATATACAGTAATTCACTTTGTCTCAATGAATTTCTGTTTAGAAAACATGGAACAAGCTTGTGGTGCTTTATGGAAAGTTTCAAAAAGTCTCTTGGAGAGATCCATGAGCACCTTCTCTGTTACACAGGACATCAAGTCCTCCCCCTAAAGATGACAGCTTGAAACAGAGGAACCCCTAGAAATTTAAATATGCAATTAAGAATGAAGCTAGACCATAACAACCTAACTGCTAAACATGGCACAGACACTGTGCACAAACCCATGTTAAGACAAGTATTTCAAATGTTGCCCTGGCTCTTGCTGAAGGTACTGTTTCTGAGTGACTTGAAATATCTAATTCTAACTCTGTTCTTTTTTATAGCTGTGGATGATTCACTCCGGTTTTAATAAAGGACTGCCTATTCAATCCATCTATCATTGTATTCCAGCTATCTCGGTCTCGACTAGGATGTTGTATGCAGAAGAACCCATCTTTCTGTTTAATTCTGCCCAACTGGAGGTCTCATCATCTCACTGTCTAGGACTCATGACAAGTGGCATGAAAAGGTGTGAATTGCAATATATTAGCTACACTTCCTCCTCATGTGTAAATTCTGAGTGCGCATTCACTTGGAGAAAAAATAGTTTACAACATTTTCTAAACAGAAAAATCAACTCCATATAAAGTGACTGACGTTGACTATAGTGCAACAAATATACTTGCTGTAAAGTGTAAATCAGTGCAAACACCCCTCGGTAACAAGCCTAGCATCCACCAAAACCACAAAAGTATAGACGCTCAGAACTGGTCATATTTTTTAATGCATTCAGCTAAAACAAAGTTACAAGCAGAGTATGAGAGTAATGTGTCTTAAAAAAACTTAGAGGAAAAAGCAAATAGCAAAATTTTTAAAAAAATCCAACCCTATCAAAAGCATTCTGTAAGTCATTCTTACTACTAACTTAGTACCTTAGAAGGCATCCACTGGACAGCTTACATGAAAGCAAATTGGTTTTAACACAACAGGATAGAAAGAATACTAAGATGTAATTTGATGTGATTCCCCAGCTGCATATTCCCATCTCCTTATGCCTGCACTAGAATTTATGAACCTATGTAATGAAATATACACCTAAGTTTAATAACTCTCAGGTTATTTTTCAGGGATCTGACCCAGTTCATCATCTGGCCTAATGAACACAAAAGTCAGCACAAGGGAGGGGCAAGAAATTTGTGTCAGATTTAACAGGAATGTTAGATGGATGTCAGTTCCTAGGATCCGTCTGTTCTCTCGCATCTGATCAGGTGAAAATGACAGCAGTTTCAGACCTTGAAATACTGTGGCAAAAGGCTGAAAAATTTTAAATCTGTGAAACTTTTGCCTTTTTACAGATTTTATTGTAAATTTTATAAAAGCAACCAGCTTGAAATTCTCTGTATTTCTTCCTCTCCGCTACATAATCCTCATTCTTTCATCAGCTGGGGTGTCCACCAGGAGTCCTATGGTCAAACAACCAGGCTTTTCAAATCACTGGGGCCGATAATAAATGCTGACTTTTTTTGAAATTAAATTATGACTTACAATCTAATATTGTGCAGGAAAGACTACACTTTGTCAGCCTTTTGCAAACAACTTGTACTGTCATGTATGAGATTTACTTTCTTCTGCCCATCCAAATCAGAATTTTTTCCCCCACACATGTTTTACTCATGTCATAAATGACCATGGTGTTAATTTCCACAACAGGAGAAAGTCTCTTTGAGGTAATATGCCTGCATTAGATTTCTAAAAATATAAACTATTATTATCTACATTAAATGAAAAACTACGTCCTGTCAACATCAGTTTAACAAAAGCATCAGATACTTGAGAGCTATTAGTGAATTCCAGCTGTCAACCAATACTCCTATTTGTTCATAACAGAATACCAAAAACTGTTATTGATGTATTATTTGGGGTTTTTGCCTTCTGTGAAGAATTCCCTTTGGTTGTCTTATAAACATAAATACACACTAAATTTACTGAAACTGGATTTTGAGCAAATTAGCAGCTGTAAACTGTAACTGAGAATAGAATATGCACCCATTTTCTGGTGACCATTTCAATATAGCCACATTTTTATTTGATTTTTGCTTGGTGTTTACAACATTGGTTTCCAGAATATCTGATTTCCCCTTCAGTGTTGGGACCCCAAGTAGCAAAACCACTGTGAATTGTTTGATCCAGTGCCTGTATATTTAATTGGACTTCTGTGTCTCTTTTCTGTGTTAATCTCTAAATTTAAGAAACAAAAATGTCTAGCTGGAAGTTCCTGGTCTGATTTAACCACCAGACCAGCAGTGCCTAAAATCAAAATAAAGTCCCATGTGTGCAGAAGCCAATGTAGCTGGGCATAGCATGGAGCCTGTGTATCACATCACCTGAAGATTGTTATGTTTTAATCTAAACTAAGTTTTAAAATGCCCTAAAACTACAATAAATAATCCCTTGCACTTCCTTAACTTCCACATATAGGTATGAAATTTTTAGTTTTACTTGATTAAATCCAAAAAGTTGAAGCATTCAACCATATATGTTCTTCAGGTCTATTTACTCTAGGGAAACGCAGCCACTGAAATTTAATGGCAGTGATCCAAACCATGATGAACTGAGGCAATTTCGTTTTTGTTGACCATTGCTCCAGGTCATTGTAATTTAATGAGTAGTAATCCTATTTAAAATATGTTACAGGCAGCAAGGTGCCTGCTGGGAGAAAGCTGCTACGCATGAACAGATCAATATGCACTGTGTGCATTCGACCATTCAATAATCGATTCACCCTTGTTATGAGAAAATAAATGCTAAAGTCCTAAAAGTTAATTTCTATAGAAAGCTTTTACAAGGCTATCAAATTATTAAAAGTTTTTATGGGTTCTCTTTTTTTGTTGCTTTTATTTTTAAATCTTTGTGCAGTACAAGCTATATCTCACAGCCACATCCAGTTGTACTAGCTACTTGGTTCTCAGTTTGATCCTAGGCTTGAAGATAGAAGTTGTGAACAGGGGCTGCTATTATTTTGAGCGAGGAAATTTGGGGATGAAAAAGTAAACATTTTCGAGTTCAAAGAATTTTACTCCTACAACTAGCTTGTTAGAGGATTTGGGTTTTGCTTGGGTTTTTTAATCAAAAATTTTCCTTTAAGTCAGTTCTGTTTGGATATGATCCTTAAAAAAAAGCTATTCTATTTTTAAAGTTAACATCAGAGAGTCATCCATCACCTTTCATAAGGTCCTGATTCTTTCTTGCCTTTTACTGAGTGTCAAGCTTTTTATGTTCGTTAACACATTGAGGGAAGATGCTACTTAATCCCTACAGCAAAACAAGTGCTTACAAATACATGCTACAAAAAGTACCATTTAAATTTTTGGTCTTTGTTATAAAATGTGTACATTGGAAGAGTATCTGTCCAGTGTGCTTGGAGTCTTTGGCTAAGACTACAACTAGAGTGGTACTGAGGCTGGATCCGAGGACAAATTTCCTATCTGCAATGATGGTTTCCTTGTTGTAGTGCTCTCCTGGCTATGACTCCCTGCCAGTCTTCCCAGGAATAAAAGTAAAACATGCAATGACGTACAATACAGAGATAGTCCTCAAATCTTTGTGCTCTGTATGTATTGTACACCTTTCTGACAACGTTTTGCAATGACCTTCATTAAGCCCTAAATCTAAGTCTTGGGAGCACCATGGTTTTCACGTCACTGCCAAAGACCTGCACTTCAGCTGTAGCATTAATCTATCTGAAATGCCCAGATCTAGCTTTTCACACGTTAACTGTTTAGGTTTTAATGGCTGAAACACTGTGTGATGCTTACGCTAGTAAAAAATTCCAAAACCCTTTATTTATGCGCTGAACTACCTTTGCTCATGTTTGCAACATGAAAGTATTTCTAATGGATTGAACCTTTCATAGCCAAAATCACAAACATTAAGCTGTCAATTTAATGTGTCCCAGCTTAGGTTTCCCACAGACAGTTGCCAATGGTGTTTTTACTGCAATATTGTAAAAGCATAATTCATTTCCTGAGCCATTAATATCACACTCTTTCTCTAAACTGGCTTTTGGAAGGCTCTTTCCAATAGCTTTACTCTCAGACTGTTCCTCAGTGTATGTTGAGTTTTCTCTGTCATTCAGATCAAAGTGTTGCTGAAGTTTGTCTGGGAAACTCTACAAACCTGCAAGTAGCAGACGTATTTCTGTAGAATAATTTCTGCTCCCTCATTTTGAATGTGGAAGAAGTCATTCACATGCTGATAACTCTGTTCCCAGGCAAATGTGTGCCAGTCACTTCCCCAGTCCCCCTTTACTGGGACAAGCAAAGACATTTCACTAAGCTGTTACCAATCACTGGAAGACAGAAGAGCTTTGAGACTTACTCTATTTTTTCTCCAGAGGCTGAACTAAATTTTCAGTCTTTTGGATTGCAAGCAAAATAAAGTCTATCACAAGCAGGATTTGGGCCTGTATGTTGAAAGCATATTCTTTTTAGTATTTCCTGCTTCCTTTCTACAAACTATTGATAGTAACCAAGAAGGTACTAATCACCATATATCCCTTACTTCTGTTAACCCCCTTTTCTGTTTAAAATTCCCAAATGTTCTACTCTAGCATTATAAAACTTTCATTCTGAATCCCACCAGACCAGGAGAACAGCTGTTCTTTTCTACCCTGTAATTCAACTAAAAATAATTAAGTTCTTTCTCATAACTAAAACTTGTAGACGTCTAAAATTAACAGCTTCTTTAATTCTTCTGTGTATCATCTTTCATTGTAATTTGCCTTCTGGACAGACACTAGTCAGTGACTTCACTCCAGCCTAGAAGACTGGCTCCTTTTTTTTTTGAGCTGATGTCAGTGTTACTTCTCTGCATGCAAAGGTCACGATTCTTTGTTGCACCCTAAGGAGACACTCCACTCATGCTCACCAGACAGAATGTCCAAATGCATTAATCAAAATGATCAAGTACTACAAATTTTTGGTCCTTAACCGTTCATAGCACTCTACAAATCTGGGGAAACCTAGACAACAATGAGGTTTAAGGACACACTTGGTGGACTGAAGGCTGAATCCTGAATCTCCCCATAATGCGGTGAAAGAGAAAGGTGTGCTTAGTTTCAGATGTACATTTGAAAGGGATGAGTTCACCATTATGCGCAAAACAGACTCAAAACCTTAGCCTAATTTCAAGGACTTACATAACATTTAAATGATAAATAGACCGATGATGGCCCTGAATATGAAGACAAATTTTATTAAACTTTTGCTATATCTGACTGGTGATTCAATATGACAACAAGGGTGATCTTTTTTAAAATTTGCTTCCACACATGCAAATTAGGGGAAGTGTTATGAAGCCTTAACAAGAAGGGATGATGGCAGTGTTAATCAAAAGAAATTACCTTGGTGTAGCTTAAATAGAAGACACAGGTTGAATTTCACTGTAAAATGTAAGTTTCATTATCGTAAAATTAGTAAGGTCATAAATCCAGCTCAGATATTCTATTTCCTTTTCCACAAACATATGGGATATCGGGTTTTTATCCAGAGTCACATCTAGGAAGGACTTTAAAGTCATTTATACAGATCTGAGTACTGGTGAGTGGGGAAAAAACAAAACAAAACAAAACAAAACAAAACAAAACAAAACAAAACAACCAACCACCCACAACTATTACCATAGGTGCTTTCCCACCTGCCCATGAATATATGGAACTTGTGTTTCATAGTGAGTCAGTAAAGGCAGATATATAGGAAAATGATCAGGGATTTTTAAAAAACAACTAAGAAATAACATGCATGAAGAATGGTAAGATAACAAATAGATATCCCATAGACACAAATCATCATGCATTTTCTAGTCCCACAGGATGGAACTAAGCATCTGCACTGTCAGCAGAACAAGAGACCTTATAATACAATGTCAAACTGGTGAATGTATGATCCTTTTTATCCTTATGCATCTGCAGTTTTCATCACAGATTTGGCTTGCTAATTGCTATCTTATGCTTAGGAATGTTTTTTATCAACTGCAGAAAACAGGAGTCTGGGGCAGTACTTTTAGCAGAAGGAAGGCATCATATAGGTATGTACTGGAAAAGAAAATAAATTGTTTACATAAAGCCTTTACATAGATGAAGATAGATGAGCCGTAAGAATCTGATGAAACAACAGTATTTCAAAGCCAAATGCTTAAGCAGACTGTGGGAGAACTTGGCATGACATTATACCACTGGGTATTTTGAATGAAGGAGTTTTATTCTCTCACGCAACAGAACACACACCACTCACCACTTGACAAAACAAAGTGCCACCACCCCTTGTAGTGATTGTGGTTCACTCTACACAAGATCCACACACAGAAAATCCATTCAGCCTGTATGGCTTGAAAAGAAGGTATAGAGAAGTGAAAATATTTCAGGAAGTCTATGGGCATTGTTGCCTTACTTTTTAAAAAAACCATGTGAATATCCTTCAAATGTAATTAATTAATTATTCGTAACTCATGTCCATATTTGTTCTGTAATTGTCTTTTTAAGACATTTGGGTCATATTTTGGGGATGGGAAAAGCAGAGGTACCCCAAGAGAAGTTCATCAGAGTTCCACTGATTAAGAAAGACGAGTTCTGCAGATGAGTGTTTCTGGAGCTGTGAATGAGATTGACAATAATGCCAATGCATTTTAAATTAAATTATCAACACAAGTTTATACTTTAAAGTCAAAGAAACTGAGGAGTTCAAATAAAGCTCACATGATTGCATTTATGAACACTGATACTTTTCTGAATACTGTCTTACTGTGTCTGTACCTTTTGGATAACAAACCATTTTTTATAAAAAAAACCGACCTGGAATTAAATCAGCTATAACAAGAAGTTTCTCAAACGTTTTCTTCTCAGTTTATTTATCATGCATGGAAGGTATCTGGGGCTTAATAAAGATTTTTAGAGAAAAGAATAGTTCTCTTTTTGTTTGCATTTGTACCTCCTACTTTTTCATTTGAACCAGTGATGAAAATATCACAGGAAAGGTCTTGCTTGCAATTCAGCACTGAATCAATCACAGTAGAAGTAGCATTTAACTTCTTTGTGTACTATAAAACTAATTAACAATCAAGGTAGTTATTCTCTAGAGAATGCAATGCTAGTGAACAAAATTTGTGTGTCCTCTGGTGCTTTTCTCTATAACATCTGGTACAAGCCACCAGTAAACAAAGACTGGTCTGTTCCCATACAAGAATTGCTGTGTGTTTGAATTCCAACTTGCCTTTTGATGTTGCCACTACAATTAGCTCATTAAGGACTAAATTAGCAGGCAGTGCAAAACTAGAAGAGAGACACAAGAAGTTGTGCTTCAAGGCTTTAAGTCCGCAAAAGGCTGCAGCAATCATAATGCCTTCAAGCACACTGGCAGAAATGCAGTACTCCCTTGTCATCCTCATTGCATTTTATTACTAGTATGCATCTATGCAGTAGACCACACACTGGATTCGCTGCCTTCAGCTGAATGTGGTACTTCCCATACTGAGAGAGCATAACAGAAAGGGGCAGAAAAAAAATCTAAACACCATTCTTTTAGATTCTGTAAGGTTAATCTAACTGAAGCACAGAGAGAATAATGAATAAAATATAAAATTTGAGTACACAAAATAATGGCAAATATAAACAAGACTCGGCATGTGGGAAAGAAGAAGACACAGTTCAACTTTTATAATTGAAGAGACCTCATTGGATGAGGTCCCTGAGAAGACAGAAGTAATAATAATAACACTGTCTCCACCACAGGGGTATAAGACAAATAGTTTTATATAGATGCATGATTTATCACTAACTCTATAAAGTTGTAGGGAAGTGGTAAAATTGATATTAGTCCCACCTGACTCCACTCAGTTACAGTCTCTGGCGACATTCATTTCATCTGGTCTAAAATCATAGCTTGAGATCAAACATGGTTATGAGTTCTACAGCCATCTGATACCATAGGCCGGTACTTTACCAGAATGTATGAATATTTTACTTTCTTAGAATTTAGTTATCTATGATTATGAATAAAAGCTCCACTTTTTAAAGGGATGTCTGATTTACCTGGCTAGAATAAAGGACTTGAAAGAGAATTGTCTTCTTCTCTCTCCCCAGCCTGCAGCTGCATTGAACTTTATTTAAACAACAATACTTTCTAAATTACAAATTCAAACATAGGGTTTAGCTTTGAAAATCTTTAATTTGACATTTCTTTCATTGTGGCAGCTGAAATATGCAAATATATTTTATTTTGAGGTTGATTTATTTTATTTCTATAGTCTGATAGAATAGACAAAGAAAATCTTGAAATTGCTAGATGTTTAGAATAACACCACATCTGAACAAATTATTTCACACAAAATGTCCTATTCAGCTCTTTGTGTATAGGATTGATCAGGTATAGCTGAAGGTAGTGACATTCAAAAAATATTTGTATTTAATATAAATACGTTATATGGAATATGTTTGCCAACAGCTTATTGGAAGCCTTCGATAGTTTAAATTTGCTTTATTTTTATTGAACATAAGTCATACGGTTTGTTTAGTGGACCACTTAGATCAACATTGCTCTGAAATTTAAGGCTCTGGGATGAATAATAGTATTTACAATTTTAATTACTATGTTTCATGAATATACCTTTCATATCAAAAGATACAGAACAATGAATGAAATTTATCTTGATTTTCTTGAAAAAAAATAATATATATTATTCATAGCTGTTAGATGAGTTTTCTTTGGATGAATAATTGTAAGTTTGTAGGTAGTTTTGAGCTGTTAAATGTACATACTATTCATGCCGGTTAGGTTTCTATTCCTTCATTGCATGACACTATTTTTTAGCAACAGAAAGATGAACAATTAGTATGCCATAGAAATACACTTTCTTAAAATGTCTGATAGTATTACAGTGACACCTTGGCATTTGTAAGCACTGCAGAGTCATAATCAAAACAGATAGTACATACAATATCGTGCCAAAATCAGTAGAGAATGAAATCAGGGGGTTTATTGACTAATAATAAACAGAGCTTTTTTCATCATTTTTGTTGCTCATGTTTGACCATTTGACTAACTCTGATAGAAAAGGATAAATAGTGGCGGGGGAGAACTTCATGCACACACAACATATAATTAATTTGTGGAGCTCAACAGCACCATACATTACTGAAGGTAGTAAGATACCCCAAAAAATTTACTTTTATGAATAAAAATAGTATATATATTTGCACTAAGCCATCTAGAATAAAATTAAAACGGCAATGAATCTCCACGCTTCAATGTATAAAATAATTAATGGTTTTGTCTGGAACCCCACACACAGACACATCAAACAACAGGAGGTATAATGGTTATACTACCTTCTTTAGAAAAATCTTAGACTGACCTCTCGTAGAGACAAGACACTAAGATAGGACGGCTATTACTTAATTTTCCATAAAAAAACCCTTAAGATTCCCAACAAATAGCCAAAATACAAAAAAAAAAAAAAGACAAATCTTATTTTAGCAAACATGGAATCTCAAAAATTCTACTCTGATAATTTTCAAAGATAGATTAAGCTTTACAGAAGCAATAATCCCTCAAGAGTCCCCAATTTGTTACCTCTTTTTGATGCATTTTATTTTAATCTGGCCACAGACTAATGGTGTATATTTTATTCTTTAAGGTAAAACAATAAAGCAAAACCACAATGCAGATCAAAAAAATCAGAACTACAGCTTTCCCCTTACCAGCTAGACAGCAGGTGGCTCACCACTATAGTACGTTTTCAGAAGGAAAGTATGTAACATAGTCATTGCTCTTTGAAGTATTCAACTCTTCCTTGACAGCAACAGAGGTGTGTGGTTGGTTTTTAATTATGAGATCTCTCTTTCCCTCATGGCAGCTTCACTCTATAGATAGATACAGATATATGTATACAAACACACAAGGGAGGAGAAAGAGAAAGAATAGATCTAGAGTGGTGATTCAAAACCATAATACAGTTTGTCTGCCAGGAACAATAGACAAATGACAAAGCAATTTTCACAACTTCTTAATGAGATCCCAAGGCAGTTTTCTTGAGCTCAAAACTGAAAATGTCAAATAGATTAATTCAAACTCATACTGCTCACTAGGAACCTTCTGGGTTTTTTTCTAAAGAAAGTGCTAAAGAGAATGTGGGGCAGCACTACAGCAATACTGGTCACCCAGAGGAACATGAAGATTATTATAGAGTTCAGCTTTGATTAGCAGCATCACAATAAATACCACATGAGCATACAGTAATTCACCACATACTATGTATTTCTTTTAGAATCTTTTGGCATGTTCAACAAACTTAAGTGTTTTTTTCTTGGAATACTGGATATCAAATATTAATAACAGAGGGTTTTGATCCCTCAAGCCTTTCTGACTATAATCTTATATACACACTGTTTCACGGAAAATGAATAAAATATTTGGCATTTATAAAGGTGAACCTGGCTGAGAAAATTGTTCCCACAAACCTCCTGGCAATCTTGCTTTTCATTTACAGCTGGCAGCTCTTCTACTGTTCCAGTTCAGTCAGGTCGAAACCTGGCCTACGCTACAGACTCTTTTTGCAATTCCACCTCGGGCAAATGATCAACAAAATCACCCTACTCTGCAAATGTAAGGAAATAAAGGTAGCATGCTTTCCTCTTTCTCCATCTCTTACTCCACAGGTCCTCAAGATTAGACATGTCACTTTACTGAAAGATCAGCTCATTGCAACCTTGTACTGCAAGTGCATGAGTTGTGATTGTTTCAACAGGATGAGACAGGGAAACTCCCAATACTTGTGTCAAGGAAAAATAAATAAATAAATAAATAAAAGATATAAATTTAGACTTCCCAACATGAAAGTCTGGAGGACTAACCTGATGTCCTAACATTTACTTTGTGGTTAAAGAATAGAAGCACTTGTATGCATTTCTGCACACCATGATTCACAACTACCTGCAACTACAGGAGAAGTCTGAGAGTCAGAGTCATCAGGAGAAGAAATTTCTGGTTTTGAGGAGGTGCTTTTGATACACAATGCTTTTGTGTAATGATGACCTGAATGAAATGCATTTTTGCAATTCCTTTCTAGTCTGGTTTGTTAAGGTTTAACATCCTCGTTTGTGTCCAACACATTCTGTTTGATTTTACAGTCGTTTGACTGGCTTTGTCTTTCTTTGGTTTTTGTTTTCCCTGTGATTTCTTCTAGCTCTTTTTTGATTTGTAGTTCTGAATGCCTTCCCACCACCCCCATATTCACTAGATTTTCAGTTTATTTCAAGGAAGGATGATTTCAAATGCATACTGTTCTACTCTAAGCACACCAAGAGCTAAATTTTCAGTACAATGCACAGCTATTTAGATGAACAACACTTATTAACGTTAATGGGAGTCATGCAGCTAAATTCCTTCACACCATGCTGAAAATATAACCACAGTTCTTCCCCTCAATTAAAATTTCATAAGGATGCTTTGCCCAGGAACTCATTGACCACACATAATTACTAAGAAAGCAACAGGGCTCAAGGCCCCTAATTGCTCACTACATAACATAAGTCCATGACACTCCAAATACTCTGGTCTACAAAGTTTAGAATCAGACTTTAGGAAAGATAATATAGTCCTGTATAAAGACACTTCAAAGTAGCACATGATTTCATACATATCCAAATACCGTGGAAACACATGGTAATGCAAAATTTTATACTGTTTAGGCCCATTTTCCTTATTTAAATCCTGACCTAACAAAGGGATCTATTTGGTCAAACAATATCCGGACAATGCCCTTTATGCTGAGTGAACCCAGTAGGAATGCACAGATCAGAATCAGTTTTGCCTGCACTTAAGCATATTGCAGTGAAATCCATTGGAATCTTTGAAATTGGCAAACTGAGGACAGGAAGGAAAGTGCCTTCCCCACACAGCTGTTCCCTGACTATCTTAGATATCAGTTAAGCGTAAGTTAACGTGACATTAAACAGCACTTTTGAATTTAACCCCATTTAATCAAGAAATTGCATTTTAACCATTACTCAGTATCTTCTTTTTTTAATGTTTCAAGGAAATTTATATGGACTTGAAAGGCCACTGCTAATTAGTTTTTCAAATAATTTTTCGTAAGAGTTTTATTTTTCTTCAATGTGTTTATTTTTAAATCTATTTCAGCTAAATCAGTCAGGCCCCAATAAGCATGTTATTAAGTCATATTGCCTATCCTACCATCCTTGTGATTTCCATACTAAAATCAGAAAAGCAATCCAATTTCAGAAAGACAATTCAATAGTGACCAATATTTCATTCAGTTCCTAAATTAGATACAACTGCTGAGTCATCCAATAAGTTGCCTAGAATATAATCTTTAGAGATGTTGATCTTTATAAAAAACAAAAAGTAAAAAAGTAAACCCAGATAAGCACATTTAACAGAAGCATATCCTTTTCTAATGTATGACACACCACATATGTTCTGCAATAACAGTGTTACTCCCACAGCTTCAGTCAAAAACACCAGCTGCCTTCCTTTCCAGCTCTGAACTCCACTGGACTTCACTGTGCAGTGCAGACGTGCACTGCAGTGCAGTGCAGAAAAAAGACAGAATGCTTCTTGTTAGAAATATCTGTACTTCAGAATTACACAAAATATTAGAAGCTCAGCATAGGCATTATATGCTTAGTTTTGGCTTTCTAGCAGTCCCCCATTCCTTCTCTGCCCAAAACAAATGGACTCAGTAGCCACAGAAGGTGTACCAGAGGTTGGTAAGAAATTACAACACTTCACCTCCCTGCCCATCCACATATGTCTGTGCATCTTAGAATGATTTTAGAAAGCAATGAATAAAACGTTTCAAAATCCTTGAGATGAATATGCAATAGTCCTGTAAGTTGGAATCAGTAAGGATTCACCTTTCTACTACTCTGTGTTTCGTTTTGTCATGTCATAGTCTGCAAAAACAAATATGCTGCCTTTTTTTTTTCAGGGTAGTTACTAAATCTGCCAAAATCTCAATCTCGTATTTTTCTTTTTTATTATTAATCTGATATATGGCCCCTTAAAGGAAGAAAATATAGTGTTATAGCTTTGATGAGTGTCTCTTTTCACAAGGTACCTTCCACATTCAGACCCTGAGGCTCTTAACCTCTTAGGTGAATAATTCACATACTGGTTCTCTTATAAAGTTCTAGGAACATATGTCAGACGCAGACTCATGTCTAGTGTCACTTTTTGGAATGGACACAGTACAGGAATGGACAACCTACACCTCTGAAGTCAATACTGGTCTTCCCAAATTTGTCTTCTACCTAAAGTATGCTTTGCAAAGTGATCAGACACTCCATACGATGCAAGACTTTTTATATAAATGCAGATATCTTGGCCTGTATGAAAAGTGGGCAGACAGTAATTTATCTGGGCTTTGCTCATTTGAACTTATGTCCAATTGCCTACTCATATATTCCCAGTGCCACAGCAGAAACAGGGACAACAGCAGCCTATAAGCACCACCTCTCATGTACCCTGACCAGGAGGCAGGTGTCCCAATCACATGGCCAGGTGTGGAGAAAGAACCTTCCCATCTCATGCAGTATAACGATCTTTTTAATTATTATTTAGTTTGGAGATGGCATCAATTGTTGTCACAAAAGTTATACAGATACTCACGTTTATTAGTTTGTCTCATGGCAACTTTGTGATCATTTAAGCATTTAATATACATGACTTGTAAAAAGGATTTCAGAATTCACACTCAACTCTAAGAGTAAAAAATGTAAAGGGCCACATAAAAACAGATAGCATAAGACAAGATATAACAGTATCTTTTTTCCTTGCCTTTTTTGCTGTAATAAAGATTGTGCGACCTCCATTAAGTCTCATGGTTGTATTGTTATGTGCTTCTATGCAGACACTTCACCTTTCGCAGTAAGGATATCCTGGACCTAAGTGAGAATAGCAGGATTAGAGCCCAAAATATCCTATATATTTTAGTCAACAAAAATTCCTTTTTGAAGCATCTCTTGTCTGTTCTAAAGATAAGGATCTTTATATACTTTCTTTAACGAAAAAGCCAACTTAAGAAGTTCCTTTCCTTCAAACATTTGTGCAGGCACCCACTTTTCTTCCTGCACTATGACTTATAGTTTACATCCTAGACACACAAGAAATTAGAAGGGCACAAATCAGGCACAGCACTGCATGGGTGAATCCCTCCTTGGCTGACTTTAATGACAGACAACATGAATAGGAGCAAAGCATACCTAAGAAGAGCTGAGTTGGGGATATCTACTGGGCAGTTTGGTTTCCATTCACTCATCCAGGTTGCACTCAGTACAACTAAGGCTCCTGAAAAAGCAGCAAGTAACGAACATTTTCCCTCCTGAGTGTTTAAGTGCCTGACCTAAGCCTCTGCAGGTGTCTACACAGAAATATAGTGAAAAATTTGAAAAGTACAAACAAGTTTAGCTAACACTACCAATATATAATCTCAAATTCCAGAATCTGTAGGCAGAAGGGTGAATAGGCACAGGGCAACAGAGAGTGATTTGGGATTTCTGTCATTCTGTTGCATAGGGAAACCTGGACCAGATCACTGGCCTCTAATGAAATATTTAAATGAGATGACCCATACAAACAGGAGAAGCTTCTAGTACACTACAGCTAACAAAAAAGCAGAGAAGAGAAACAGGGGGGTTCTTTCAGAAGTGGGAAAAAAATCTGCAGAAAATATATGATATAGTTTGCTTTCATGGATTTCTCAACTGCTACATTCTTCTTTTAATTATTTCTTCTTTTTTTTTTTTCCAATATGCTGTTGATCAACTCCACTGTACTGTGTGTCCAATGCACAAAAATCTGTGAAGTGATGGGAGTAGACAAACATAAGAATAAAGGGTAGAAATTTGAGATTTTTTGCACACGTATATAATGTAGACTCTCCTAAGAACAAGGCTTTTAAAACTCCAGTTTGCTATCCGGGCACAAGCTGTAATCACTTTAACAGGCCTTAACAGGCTTAATTTGGTGGGCACTGTATTTTCAAGGACATCACTTTGTAAATTATCTGTAAAGGGGTGTGTGCTACATCCCGTGTATCTGACTTTTTTTGACATGTCCTTTCCTGCCCTTAGAATTTCAAATGGGATATAATCATTACTAGTAAAACTGACAACAGATCTTCCCTTAAAAAGCAGTAATCTCTTAAAACACAGTATGATGCTATATTATCAGTTAATACAATCTTGTAGAGTGAGTGTCAAAAATATGAAGAGTTATAATGAAAAGAAAACGGAAAACTTGCAAATACTTGTACTGCCATCACAGGGTTTTGTTTTCTAAAGACAGTCACACAGAATTCAATCATTATTCAAAAGGATTTTTTAAATTGATTGTGTATACTCGTATTACACACGTGTCCACTCACAGTAAAAATGCATTTAATAGTGCTTGACTGGTGATGGCAGTGCTATAAAGGCTTTTTGTGGATAAAATAGGCTGAGATAAGAAATATTTCCCACTTGCTTTCATGTATGGATATTACCAAGCAAGAAGTTCAGCTCCCCAAAATCCTATTCTCCTCTTAAACATAAAAACAAAACCATGTAGCAGACCCATTATGCTGCTTCCTTCATGTTGGTAAAGGTCTTGAAGATTGTCACATTGAGCACATTGGAAGAACTAAAACGGTTTATGCAAAAATGCTTTATGCAGTTGCATGACATTGTGACACATTTTGTTCCAGCAACTTCACTCTTCCCAGTTTTTAAATTTTGCTGCTCACAAAGTCTGAGAAGTGTGGCCAAAGAACAAAGAAAACTCTTGTCTTAGGTAAAGCTGAAGGTAAGACAATGAGTAAAACGCCTCAGCAATCTCTGTTGCAAGAAAAAAACAAAGACCCAAGAGCAGAAGTCCCTCAGCAGGCAGTGCTTGTCTCTGAATCGTTGTGCCAACAATCCAGATAAGAAAAGGAGGCACCAACTTGCAGAAGGAGGGCAAATTCAACTTAAAGGTTTTGGATTCCTGACCCAGAACTCTCCATTTATTGTTCAGCAGCCCCATGGAGGTGCCCCACTGCTTACAAATAGCTTAGGTGCTGTTCCTGCTACCTCTGAAATCAGGCTAAGACCTACGTTTTGTCCTTGCTCTCAGCATGAAGCTGAGACGATGGCACGAGGCAATACCAGGATAAAGAGTACAGAGAGAAAGGAGTGCTTTCATCTTGCCAGTTACTCTTTTCCCAGTTTTGCAGAAGAGAGGTCTGATTAGACAGTAATACCTGTGAGAATGAGTTTTCATCAATAGTGGTTTTAATTATATATTGTGCATATTGCTGCTACATGTTTTCTGTGTCAAATCCAATGGACCTCATATCACTCATTATGAGAATTTAGCTCAGTATATAAGAAAGATAATTCAACAATGAAACCCTAGATAAGTTACCATCCATGATGATTTCTTCTTATGTTTTAAAATACTGTATGTGCCCCCTTCTGTGCCTGCCATACCATCTTACTCAGTGAATGTCATTGCTAGCAGTAAAATAACTTTATGACAGGATGGCTGAAAGTTCAGATTTTAACATAATACACATAAACACCTGATATTTAGCTGCTATCTTCACTATTACCCACTCTAAACTACTGAGGTTTATGAAAAGAGAGTTTTAAGGCAAGGACAGGTGTCGTATGTTACCCTATGAGCAGTCACAAACATTTCTGAGTCATTATTATTTCCTCTTTACTTTTCTTTTCTTAATTATTCATCATAGAGAAAGGGAAAGAACAGATCTAAATGTGATTTGATCCATGCTGTAAATAGCAATAAAGTGTCAAAGATCAGAATGCAGAGATCCTGGATCTCAGGCTTCATACCTCAGGACAAACATAAAAAGCACTATGAGGAAAGGAAGGTAGGATGTAGAAGATTAAAACTGAAACAGCAAGGGTCTGTGCATGGAAGATGACTCCTGTCTAAAAAGAGTGTACAAGTACCAGGAAGGTATGAATGCTATGTAAATGATAGTTGTGGGAAGTATAAGTAATTTTTTCAAATGGACAAAACAGCTTAAAAGTACTTAAAAAGATAGGAAACACCTAATTCTGAGTTCTACTGAACCACAGCAAAGTTTTACAGGCACATCACTTGCCTCGTACCCAACTCAGCCAGCAAAGGCCACTGAGATAGTACTAGAGGGAGGAATCCTGCTCTGGCAGGAGGTAAACCCAGTGGATCATGTAGTGTTTTTTTCCATCCACAATTCTCTCTAAGTCTACAGTACAACAGCTTAGGCATTTAGATAGCCAAGTAAAACAAACCTTAATTAAGGTTAAATTGGCCTTCATCCTGAGTTTCAGAAACCCACAAATGAAAGATATTTGCCAAAGTGATGTAATACAAACTGTACTGTTTAACTTGGCTATTTAGGTGATTAATCTTTGATGTTAAATAGCTCTCTTATTACTCATCATTATTATTTTATGGGACTACCATATTAATTGGTTTTAGTTGGTCTATTCGCAGGCTTATGGCAAATAGACCAAATACTCTCCCTTTTTTTTATTTTTTTCTTTTTTTTTTAATTTTAAGAAAACTACAAATTTTAACCTACGGCGAAGGAAATCTAATCCAGGTGAGATTTAAAATTTCCAGACTTGAAGCAGTTTTTGCTGCAACCCAGCAAAAGACAATATTTCATGCAAGTAAAACTAGACATTTAAAATAATATTTTCTTTTGTCCTCTAACGGAGAATGGGGATTGCCTACGCAGACTTTTATAGAACAAACCTCTTGAGTCTCACTTTCACACTAATGGATTTTCAAATCCATTCAATTTATAACAAAGAAGAAAGAATAAACAATTAAGCCACGCACTTAACAATACTCTTACACACCTGCCAACAACTAAATGCTTTAATTAAAAATCACAGGAGAATGTACAGAAGCATAACGTTTTCCACACTCACAGCACAGCTGGAAGAGAAAACTTTCTCATTATGTTTGTTTACATCCGTTCTTAACAACGTTTAAGCATGGATTATTAAAATAGAATATAAGGTAATACTCTTATCCTATTTAATATCCTAGATATTAAATACAACATTATTATTACCATAGAAATTACATACAACATACTGAGAACTTACATCAGTAAAGAGGACAGACTAGGAGATCATCTATCCCTTTGGTTCCTTGTCTTGGGAGGTGGTTAAACAGTGATGAAGAGGTTGCGCATATTAGACAGTGTACTAAACGAGAAAAGGAATAAAACTAGGGGAACTTGGTTGGACAATGAAAGAAAAAGGAAGGGAAGAATGAGGAGGAATGAAAGCACAATAAATGGAAGAGGCAGCAGAGATGCAAAGAAACTGAGCTTAAGTAAGATCTGGATGGTGTGAAGCAAAATTAAATGAGAACAGTCATAGAGACAGTTTATGAAAGGAAGGAAACCCTTACAAATAGGAGCCGTAAATTAAACTAGATCTTGAATCTAAACACACAGTTCCTTTTGAGGCAAAAGTAACTGAGGTAATCAATATTCTACTCTTCTTACTGAAAAGGGAAAAGACATATCATCTGCATGTCTCTAGGAAAGTCTACTGTTCGAAGTGCGTGAAGCCCCACAGCTCTGCTCAACTACCTGCTGAGCTAGCAGCAGCTTGTGTACTCTTTTGCAGTAAAAGGGATTCTTAAGAGATAATTGTAGGTAAAAATTTCTTCTGCTAGAGGAAGTCTAGCTTGGAAGCGTAGCTTATTGCTTGGATAAGCAACTTAGATACAGTGACATAATACAATTAAGTAAAGGCTGTGAAAAGTGTAGTGGAAGCTAGTGATGAACAGTGTGCTACTTATCTTCTTTGCTTTGCAATACTTTTAGCAGCATGACTAAATGAGGTCTTTCACTTATGTACCATGATATAAATATTTTTTCAACATTGGTTTAGTCTGGCCATATTGCTCATATAGAGGAAAGCTGTGAATAAGTTATACGAGTCACACCAAAAAAAAACGTGACAAGGTCTCATAGAGCATCATTTAGCTACTCTTTCATACAGAGTAGAAAAAAATCAGTAGAAGTATTTTAGTAGAGCTTTACTCCTTCTGTGTATTCTAGGCCTTCACAAGTGAAACCAAGAGCCCATAATTACCACAATTCAGAGACCTCAAAAGGGCAAAGATTATAGCTCATTTTAAAAACAGCAATAGCTTTCCTATAAGTAAGGATATCTATTCCAGTATTCAATTACTTATCCTGTATACTGAGCCATATGTTCCCCACTTCAAAGTTCCTAGTTCTGATTGCTGCCGAAGTAGCAGGCTGTCAATCCCTTCATGCCTAAACATGTATCTTAGGCCATGCAGAGCCGTAAACAAAATTGCACAACTTTACACTGTAAGGCACTATATGTGAAAAAGACTGAGTTATTCTTATCTGCTTTGCAGATTAATTTTACAAGTTCAGATTTCTCTTTCACATTTCCTGATTTTCTTATTATTTCATCATTCAAGTGAAAAGAAACAAAGCAGCTATTTTTGGATCTCCTGAAAAATTAGAAACATTGCATTATTTGAATCACATATTATTCATTTTATTTATATATAAAAATTATATTTATTTCTTCTAGTTAAGTACAGGCACAATTGGAAAAGATGAAAAGTCCAGAGTTTCAAAAGAGACGAACAGGCCAGTTCTGGTTAAAATATTAGAGGGAAAAAACTTCATCAATTACTCTTTGATTATTTTTCCTATAATTTTTTATAAAAAGGGATGCAGAATATTGGAATGATCTCTGAATTTTTTACAAAAGTTAATTCCTTGGTCCACTGCATAACTCAAAAGAGTTAGTGATAACCCATAGAATTACTGATTTATTTTCTGGTTATGTGACGGGAATATATCATCTGAAAGGTAACTTAAAGGAATTTACAAATTGGAGCATATTTCTGGTTTTATGAAGAGGCTGTTGTCACAGTAATCATTAACACAAAGTTTGACCTTGCACTGAACAGGAAAAATTAAAATAACAGAAAAGGCAAAGAGAGAAAAAAAAAAGGAGGGGAGAGGAGAAAGAAAAGGTCTTCTCACAGATATTTTTCTGAGACTAACAAACTGAACTTGATAAGATGATGTCATCAATTAAGACACTGTTCCTTCTCTGTCAAAGAATATATGAAGCAGGAGTCAGAGGGCTAGTACGCTAGCTACCCTTCTGAAAGAGACAGCGACGAAATCTGCCTTATGTCACAAGACATGCATAAAACAATTATTACATCCATGAGTATTTCAAAGATGTGAAAGCCTTTTTTCCCAAACTTCAAGTCCAGAAAAAAAATTAATCTTGGGTTTTTCCAGCTGATCTGAAAAATATTTGAATTTGCCAACAAAACCAAAAAACTTTGTTGTTTGCAATTAAAAGGGAAAAGTTCCTCCTCTCTGCAATTCTTTGTTACCAATGCACAGACTAAAATCTTGGAGTGGGTAGGTAAGGAGGCGAACAACAGAGAAGGCAGTATCAGTACTTCAGGAAAAGTTCAGCGTCTTTTTCATATAAAAAATTTCATCAGCATTGACACTGCTCCAGTTTCTTTTCAACAAAAAATCCCAAATAACCCTAGTCAGAGCCTCTAATGAATGTGGAAAGTTGATGCTAATTCTTACCAACAACTGGTCTACACCATGTAACTATTGGTTTGTCAAAGCTCATTTCCCTAGCCATCTCTGGCCAGCAACACAGACTATTTGAACTGAAGATTGTGGAGCTGTACAGTAAGTTTCATTTTAACTATGGCTCTATGAAAGCATTGTATTCACATCAAAATAGTTTTAAACAGAAAACTTGGCATGGGATAACAATAAGTACGTTTCTTATAGGTATCTAGGGATGACTAACTACCTCTGAAAACAGAGCCACTAATGCAGTCTCTTACTCTGTGGGGACAGAAATAGTATTTATGTTCTATGATACTGCAAAAGTAGTTTAAATATCTGGGCACATTTGGTAGTAGGAAAGGATCAGTCTGCTTTTAAAGTGTAACAGTTTTTAGCCATATGCAGCACATTGTTCTGGGGCAAAAGGAAATGCAGAGCACAGCACCTTTAAAATTGGGTTACTATGGCACGCACGAGGCAGAAGTGATCAATAAATACATTGATATACAATAACTACTCCAGAAGTGGATCATCATCCTTTATTACTCAATCATATATGGACAGCATAAGTACAATATAGCACGTCATGAAAATACTAGAGATCAGTAATTGTGTATGTTTACTTTCTCACTTCAGTTACACTGCCAACGTGATACATGACAAGCCTCATAAACTATTGTGCAGGTGCACGTCAGGAATATCAGCTATAGCTCTGTTTCTAATACAGAAACATACTGTTGGTCCTGTTGGCACCTCTGTTGTCTCATCATTTCTTGCCATTTTTGAATGTGATCTTGTATTCGAGAGGGACTCCAACTCTTCACAGCTTCAAAGTCAGTTTTCACATGCAACACATCTGAAGTTATAATACTTACATTCCTTTAACTCTGTTTTTATTTAAGTCAAGTTTCAACTGGTGTCGTGGTTAGAAGAGGCTTAGCTAGTGAGTAAAATTACTGAACAGAAATTTGGTTCTCTTTTACCTCAAACCAGGACAACGGGTTACTAATTTTTATCCAGTTTCACACGTGGGTTATTTTTGGTTAACATAACATAACTCTCTTATCCTTATTTAGATCATGGCCTTGCGGAAGGTAACTTCTTTTTTTAAGCATTTGGAAAAAAAAGTCTCCCATTGTATACTAAGTTCATGTATGTGTGCAAGTTATTCAGCCAAGTATTTGTTGAAAATAGTCATGAAAAGCACTGTCAGTCAAAACACTGGAGAATTATAAATTTGTACAAAATGCTCCAACCAATTCTTATAAATTCCTAGACTTCTCTAAAATGTATGAAAACTGAGGCCTCTGCTATCCACACATGCTGGGTATCAGGATATTGTTAATATTAGTTTGTGTTGAA
The DNA here is from genome assembly GCA_002844005.1 of Limosa lapponica baueri. Lineage (NCBI taxonomy): Eukaryota > Metazoa > Chordata > Aves > Charadriiformes > Scolopacidae > Limosa > Limosa lapponica. Next base: position 101,338 of record KZ505947.1, on the reverse strand, counting down.
CTGGATATAAGTGTACTAGAATGGTGTAATTAACAATAGCATGCCAGTATTTTGTAATACTAAGATGGTATAAGCAGACATAATCTTACACAAGTATGTGAACAATGTGATCACCAATGAGTCAAAGATGGTTGTAGTTTCCGACAAGCGGCATCCAAGTAACAAAAAGTTACCAGAGGAAGCACAAGGAACTGCAAATAGCCAGAACACTTTCCCAAACGCATAGCAAACATGACCAGCAAGACAAAACAAAATAAGGCAGGCAGCATCAGAAGCATAGGAGAACCCCCTTTGTGGAGGAGGAGTAACAGCATAAGAATCTCACGTGCAAGCAAGGAGTATAATCACAGAAGATGATAAGACCACTTCTTTCATCAAAGCCCTGTCAGGGCTGATTAATTTGACATCTGCAGCTAAGAATCACTACAGACTATAGCCATCAGTGCTAAATATATTGCAACAGCCCTGTGATATTATATACCCACAGGTCTTTTAGAATATGATTGCTAAAGACTAACAGCTTTACATAGGTAGTGATGAAGTATATTGTGTAAGAATTGACCACTCGCATGAAGGACATTATTAATGAATTAATCTAGTAAAACTTCAAAGTGTGAAACTGTCATGATTTGTGACTCTCCTAAACATCACCAGAGTGATCCCTAATTCCCTGTATAAATATAAATATATATATACATGCATATATATATATACACACATATATTCATTTGCAAGACAGCAGGACTATTTTAATAAAAAAGGCACTTACTTTCACACGTTAACACCTAAACAGAAGGGTGTAACCATGTGGGTAATTTGACATCTTTTTCCTTCAATCACAGTGCCAGTGAGATGCGTGTTGAACATCACAATTGAATATGGTGATGCACAGGTTAGGAGATCATTTTGCAGGACTTTTTCTAATGTATCTGCACACCTTTGGCTCTTGCATCTTCCCTTTTCATTATCTCCATACTCTATATAAAATATCAGTTGCATTTAAGTTCACTTTTAATTGTTTGTCTTCATTGGACTTGACTGGGTTTCTTATTCCAGTTCTTAATTTATTGTGCTTAACTTCAATTCTTCCTCTCAGTGGAGAGAGGATGTCAAAAAAGTACCCATAAATGGTACAACACAAAGCAACACAATCTAACTATTTGACTCCTCTGTTACAGTATGCCTGGACTGTTTCTTTCTCATTTGTCAGTGAAAGTATTTACTTCAAAGAGAAAAGGAGAAAGGGGCTTATATTGCTCTTTGAAGTTTATGTATACTTGAAGCGAGGAGATCTCAACAATGCCAACAATGTGGACCTTGAGAATGTCACCAGCAGACCATCAGCAGCTGCAAAGGTCTTAAGAAGAGCACGCTCATGGAGATCGAACAGTGAAAGCAATGATGGGCTTGGCAGAGGAAAAGACTCAGCAAGTTATCAAGAGGCCAAACTGTCAGTCTTTTTCCCCTGTCTTCACATTATTTCATTTACATCTTGCTCAGCGTTAATGTAGCAGAGAAAAACAGTAATGGAGTGAGAGACAAAGGCAAAACAATAAATCTTGGAAATGAAAAGTTGTTCTTTACGCTGACAGATTCAAACCTTTACAAATTATCGTGTCATATATTTCTGCACACACATTTCTTTATCAGCCCTCAAGCTTATTATTTTTAAATTAATATTATATTTTAAGCTATTATTGAAATAACCCTAAAGGAATATTTGGAATTTAAGGGCACCACCAATCTTCAGAAACATAGTAGATATTTCAACATCAGGAGACTTGATAAAGATACTCAAACTGCTACTAACAAGTATTTACACAACTCCTAGATGTGTTGACCTCCAGAAGATAGATTGTCCTTGTTATAGAATTTTAAAAAATGAAATCTGATTTGTTGTCACTTTAATATCATTTCTTTGACTTCCAAAGATGATGGTTATACTTCTGTGCCTGGGACCACTCATCCACAATGGCCATATGAATTTTTCTTGAGAACCCTTAAAAACTTAGCCAAATTACTTCAAATATTTCCAGCAATTATCGACGTTTAAGTTAAACTGGCATAGCCAATGTATTATTTTAACTCTTAATTTCCTTTCTACATTTGCCTCATAACTCTCTAAACATAAGATTCCAAATGAATACCATGGGAGTTTTTTGATCCCCTTTCATTCATACAATGTATCCCAGAATTGCTTTGTTTTCACCCTTCCAACTTTCTATACCAGTCTGCAAACCCTTATAATTAATTGCTGCTTTGTTTAGGTTACAGTTCCCAAGTGTGTAATAAGAATCTCACAGTGCAAGGAAGAAAATATGGTCTCTGTCTAGTTTCAGACACAAGGCAAGGAGAGTAGGAAGGTGTCAACAGAAAAATGTTGAAATGTCTGAGCAATGAGATTGAAAAAGCTCAACCTACAAAAAGCAGAGTGGGAAAATTTTTACTTTCTTGCTCTTGCCTTGTGTAAGTTAAGTTCTGGCAAACCTAGTTGTACTCTGGAAAGTAGAGTATCAAAAAAAGTACAATTATTTTGCCTACATCCTATCTCAGATTAAGTATGGAAACACTACTTCAGCAGAGAATTGGAGCTCTTAGCATTTTCAGTCTGACAATTGCAAAGCAGTAGTTAGAAGTATCAGTTGTCCTGTTTAAGACAACAGTAAGATATTTTGCAGACACTCTTTACATGTGTGATTATGAAAAATCTGTATTGGGGTAGTAAAGAGAGGGAGGCTACTTTGCTTCCTTTAGGTTTTTTTATCATTCAACTTCTTTATCTTTGTGGAAACACAGAGCACGTCCAAAAAAATACTTCTGTCCTTTAAGCAGTGGAAGTAGATTTCAAATGAGAAGAAAAGGTAAGAAGTCATGCTACAACATAAACTGATAAACTTTGCCATTAAATATGTAATATTTCACTAGTTCTGAATATTATTATTGTGGCATATGTCTCTGCATAGTCTCAAAGTTTAGTGGAAATACAAGCGATATAGCACAAATCCTTTTATGTTTTTCTTCAGCAGTCAGCCCCCAAGCTCTGAAGTTCATTTTAAAAAAATGCAAACTGCAGCAATGAGCTCCAGCCACAACTTCAAATTTCCTATTTCTTGATATCAAATATATTTTGATATCTTTATCAAAAGGCTTATCTCAATTAAAGACCTTGCAGAAAGTTAAAAACAAATCTTCAAAGATTTTTTTTAAAGGTCACTACTAACTTCTTTTATTTCTCAAAATCCATATCGGAATAACAGAAATTAGTGTAAATTTCTCATGGATGAATAATGTATAAAACTAGCATGCATGTGAATAACATAAACCTGTAAGTTTACACATCTCTTTGGTTTTCACCATTCTCCTCTGTCCCATTATACAGTTAATGCAAAGACAGACAATAATTTGGAAGCAAAAAATTAGGGCCTGCTATTGCCCTCATCTGTTCATAGCTCCAGTCAGTCTCTGCCGTCACCCCATGCCCTTTTTTTAAGGCATACGGAACGCCTTTTTGGTCTACATTTGCACAACAATCAGTACAGCCGGGTCTCTCTACTAGCACTATGTCAATAATATAACATAGCAAACAAGCTTTGTGTGTTACAAGTTACAAAATTCACTGTCTTGTGAAGAGTTAATCTTTACCACCACTTCTATATCAAGTATCTTTCCCACTTAGCACTTACTGATATGTAATGCAGTGACAATTCAAAAAGGTGGAAAATCAGGGTTCTTTCTGCAGACAACCTGCCTTGGATCCATTCATAGCTGGTACTCCATCTGTTGTTATAGAAACCAGTTTCATTATTATGACTTCCTGTGTCTCTCTCTATCTCTCTCATCTAGCCAGCTGTTTTAACTATAATCATCACCACAGTTTTAAAAGGTTTGACAAAGAAAAAAAAAATAAAACAACCAAAAATCCTAGATCAAATCAATCAAATCAGCACTAGCTGAAATAGAGTTGATGTTTGTCTGTTTCAGTGCATCCATTCCTATGCATGAAGATTTCTTCTTCATTGTGCCACTCATCTATTGATTTCAATGCTCTTTTTAGTTATTGAAGAAAAGCTGTAGCAGACACATGGGGCTGACATTTAGTCTGGAAGGCAGTGAGATTTGTGGCCACTTTAATCTCTGTGGACAGATATCACTCTTGCTGACAATGAAATCTATTAAATTGGGGAAGAGGCTCCTGGACAAAGTGGTAGAACCCTCATTGCTTGGGACTTGTGAAAGTAGGTTGAACAACACGCAAGAAAATGTGCTGTAAGGAACAAGCTACACTGGCAGAATGATAGACTAGATGAGCTAAGAGTTGTTAGCTATTTCTAACTTTTGCAGGTATTATAAACCCCACAGAATTTCCAATACAAACAAGAAGTCGGATTTTACTGTGGGGAAAGAGAAGAGGAAGAGAAAGGGGAGTGGAAGGAAAAAGGTAGTTTGTGGAAATAAATACTGAATATAGGAAGAATATATCTTCCCGATTTCCTTTAGCAATTGACTGATATTATATCACATCACTGAAACTTTTACATTCTCCTAAATAGTGCCTTATGAGTTAGAGAAAAGGGATCCATGTTGTAAGACACTAAGCAGGACAAGTACAACTCTGTCAATTATTTCACAGTTTGCATTGTATCAAAAATAGATGGGTAAATGTCAGGAAGCCCAGCATATTCAAAAATTGAAAAGGGAGTGCCCTTGGTACTTTATCTTGGCTAGTTCTGTGTGGCATAACTGGTCATTTTTACAGTTCCTCAAAAATATTTCGTAATGCCCCAGGTGATTTCTATTTCAATAGCTTAAATGTATCAAGTCTATTCACAAGCAAACATTATTTCTCAACCCAGGCAGGACAACTGTGAAGCACTATTAACCAAAACAAGCAAAGTTTGTACAAAATTGCTTTCAACAAGAATGCATTTTTTTTCTTTTATTTGTTCTTATAATACAGGTCTGCAGTTTCACTGGATTTCTTACTGAACACCAATTGGATTTCTCCTTTTATTGCTCAATAAAGCAGAAAATAGCCAATGTCCTCAACTTTGAATACATCAGTTAGCCAGCTTCCTACTCACTTTTTTGATTTCAATTTACATGACCTAATGTTAAACATCTTACATTTGGCATAGTGCATTTCAAATCTATGGGCACATTTCTAAAACATTTTTCCAGTAACATTACAAAAATTAAACACAGAGCAGAGTAAAATCATGCATTTTTCAGTTCTTTCTATAGTGCACTACAAATTCAAGATGTATAAGATAACTTGAAGAATTTTAGCAGATGTGCGCAGAACTTTGGTAATGCAAGTTAAATGTGTAAATTCTCACAATCTGCCACTGATTCTCACTAAAGATAAAGCTCAACACCACAAAGAAAACACTAATTCACTATCCACTTTCTCCTCTAAATCACACACAAACAACTGACCCAAATAACAAGCACCGAGGTACCCTGCTGTCTCTAGTACCCATTCTATTCTTTTGCTGCTCCAGTTTTACCCTATGTTTCAAGGCTTTCATCTTTAACTCTTTTCGATAGTTCTGAGAAGACGTTATCAAAAGCATTTTTGAAAACTCATGCAAATCATCACCATTGCATCACTTTTATTTATTATTTCAGTAACTTTTTCAAAAAGCAGCAAAAGAGACAGGCACAATTGCCCTAGTGCTACTTTTATCTACTCTGGTTATGTAATTTTAACACTCTTCACTTTTATGTTATATTTTACTATTAACACTAATCATTTTACAAATCTAATTTGTAGGAAAAAAATTATTCACCAGAGTTGGCCTCTTACATCCAGAAAATGAGTATGGTTTGTCCGAATAATATCACTTCAGTTCACCTACTACCCATTTTTGTAAATTTGTAAATTACACAAGTTAAGCAGTGGGACCTGTCACAGAACATTGTCTCACTGATAAAGTTGTTCTTCTTTTGACCAAAGCTTTACAGAACCATTGTCAGTCAATCTGTAGAATTTATCCAACATTAAGTATTCAAAGCCTGGATTTGTCAGGTAATTGTTGTACACATTTTGTAGACATTGTTTCTGTGTACAAGAGGAATTAATCACAATGTTGTATCTGTCTTAGACAGTGGTCAGCTAAAGAAATTACTCAGTGGCCCTGAAGTTGTCAACTGCTCATGCTTAAAGTCAGGTTATTGCCTAACAATCTTACACTAAACATCTGCCTTCTTCCATTCAGAATTTTTTGTTCAGCAGAGAAGAAAGAATTCAGACATTTGCCTAGGTTTCCAGTAGCTAAGGTGCAACAGTACCAGTAGCTACGGTCAGACTGCTTAATGTTAGAAAGAATGAACCTCTTACACAGACAGCAAAAGCAGCCTGAAGCCAAATCAACTTCCTTGCTTTTCCCAGGGAACAAGAAAGTATATTGCAGGATGGCACGGAGGCAGAATAGGTACAGGACAGATCAAAGATATCTGGCTGCCACTGACAGAAGGCCTACAGATGACCCTACTCAAATGGACAAAAGTTGAATGCCGTAACACTCAGGAAGCTCTGAGAACCAGAGCACCAAACTGGTTCTCTGATGTTGATCTTTCTCTATTGCAGCAAACACAACTTGGAAACATGGTGCTAAAAATTTTCTTTTTTCCTACACTGCTTCCTACAGTCCTGAACAGCAATGCCCTGTATAATAGGTAAAAATTGACTTTATATGTGAAGGCAAAGGAAAAAGAAGTATGCATTTCCATTGAGGATTAAACTTTGGGTTTGGAGATACATTCACACAAGTGAAAGGAAGCCCTTTGTTTTTGCTGGTGTTTCTTTTAAGCAAACAAAAGGAGTATACAGGTACAACATGACGAAATTCTTGAAAGAAGAGTAAAACTAACATGAAATATTTCTAAAGCCTTATGCAATTGCAATTTGTCCCATTTTATCTTTGGTTATATTTTGCTTAAGATACACAAACCATCTGGATCTCTAATGTGGTGTTCTGAAATAGCCTCCAAACTGATTCTTCATGTCAAGCAGAATTACTAGATGTCTGTTTCCCCACCTGCCTTAACCAAGTCATTCTAACTTGTCTTGAACGTGGAAACAGCTGTTGCTCATTGTGGTCTTTAAACAACCTGTAATAATCTACCCACAGAACCACAGGGCAGGAACAAATACTAAACTCTTTTTAAACATCCTTGAAGGTTTTTATAATGGTAACAGTCAGTGACGCAACTGGACTAGTGAGCAAATTATTGTGCTCTCTTACTGACATAGTAAAGCCTGTATTTTGAGGTCTCACACGGCCATTATAAAACATGTTTAGGCCAGTATGTTTAAGATCAACCAATTTAAGCACAAATTAAAGTGCCAAAGGGTAGAGTTTTCAGTACCTTAGTTAACATTAACTAGGATTTATAGTAAACTAATTATTTTGTCTGCTAAAACTCTAGACAAGAACAGTCTTTTTAAATTAATTCTGCTGTTCCAAGATAAAGTAATGCTGCTGTCCCTCATGTGACTCTGCACTTATTTCATTAGTTTAGATCCAGTGATGTGTGCTGCTCCACCATCTGTCTGAAAAAATGGTTACTAAACTTTTCTTCTCCCAGATTCTGTTTGTATTTTTAATTTTAAGGTTCTATCACTAACACTTTTTTTTTTTCCCTTCATGCAGGTATCCTCATCACAAAAGGAATGATTCCTACTAAAGGGATGATACCAATTACAGTAGAATGAGATCTAATTAGAATCATGCAATTTAGTTGAAATTATGAGCCCAAAGGAAAATATCTGCTTGCAATTGGCTGAGTGGGAAAATGAGTGGTGCTACGTGTTTGTGTTTGTATGTGTTACAAATACATCTAGCTGATACCTCCAGCATCCTCAACAGATAAAGGTATCATAATAGGGAAACACACAGAGAGAGATTGTTCCCAGAGACATCATTTGGCAGCCACAATATCTTATGACCAAGAAGAGTTGCTTAAGGTTTTTAACAAGGTGGGTCTGATGGAATCTGATGTGAGGTATAGCGGAAAAAAATGCTGAGATAAGATACAACAGGTTCTATTACAACAACATAAATTGTTCAGAAAGGACCTAGCTTGAGAAGAAATAAATTAATGAAAATGCATATTCGCTCTGCAGGGACTTGGAGTCCAAAATTCAGGTAGAGTATTAGTGTGTAAAGCAGAGGGATGGAAGGACTATAACTTCAGAAACTTCACTGAAAAGCTTGAAAGTACTGAAAGCTTAATTATGCACAATATGGGATTAAAAAGGCTGAACTTTAACAGCGTTAAAGAAAAATTTTCTTTGCTTGGAGAGTTTTACTTGGTCTCCAAAAGGTACAGGAAATAATTCTATTTGTGTGTGCAGGTCATCACATTCTAGAGTGTTAAAATTAGCGTGTTTGTGAGCTATCAAACAACTAAGCCAAACACAAACAGAAAATAAGATGCCTGTACTCTAATGCAATTTCTTCCCCTTTTTCCTCTGTTTCCCTGGAGCCAGAGGAAACTGGAACTCTTGCTCAGGTTAACAGATTGCATCTAGAACATAAGTATGGGCATTGAAGGCAAAAAAGAGTGCACTGTTCTGCTGTTCGGTATTCCTACAAGAGCCAGCCTCAATACAGTCTCCTTTTTTCCACCTGAAACTCTTTTTGTTTAGTAGCAATTAAGATCATCTTATATTCTGTTGTACATGTCTGCAGCTAAAACATGTAAATTACAAGAATAGAAGCTGACTAGCGTGTTATCATTATAACATCTCAGCCTAAAATAGTCTATAAACTCCAATAAAATTCTCTTTACCACTTTTGCCTGGATTGCAAAATTAAAACAAGGTCTATTTGCAGAAAATAATCCTAGCTATGAACACATTATGCTAACTCTACAATGATAGTTTTTAATAGCTCATTTAACTGTATCCCAAGTTGTTTTAAATGTGTGACAAAAAGAAAAGGATTCGTCAAAAAAGATCCATACAGGGTAGAATCAAGAGATTTCAGACTGAGATGTACACCAAACACCCAAGCTTTCTGTGTTTGAATTTAAAACTACCCAATTTATCACAATCTTGTATTTTATCAAAATCACATGGGAAGTTATACAAAAGGTCATGTAAATATTTACTTGACCTATAAATAATTGTATCACCCCCACAGAGTTGAAACTTTGCATTTCAGAAGAGTGGATCAATATCATACATATGCAATGATAAAGGTAAGAAGCCAAGAACTGAAACCTGAAGGGCTCCAACAGGTCAAAAAATATTATTGGAACAGTTTTCTGCAAGCATTTACAACACGTTAAGACCAAGCCTAGAAATTTTTTTTTTTTTGATTTCTTCCCACCTTCCTTATACTCACCACTAAATAAATTTCTCATAGACTGTATGACTTGCATTCTCTTTGCATTAGACATGAAGGTCAAACAGACACCCTACTTCCACCTTGTGTCTTTTGATGAAGTCAAAACTGAAAGACACAAGTACACAAGTACTTCTACTCTCAGTTGGCTTCTCAGTCACTAGGAAGTCAAATTAAAGGTCCCTACATTTATCTTCAAAGTTCTGAAGTAATTATATCTTTAAGAACTCCTAATTTGCATTCTTTCCTTTAGCATTATGGGCATATATTGTCATTTCAAAAAAACAAATGCCAGCCTCCAGACTGAAGTGTGTATTTCTCCAGGTGATGCATTTGTCTTTTAGCAACAGAGCATTCTCAACAGGAACATCTAGGTCCAGGAACTCACTTCTACAATTGAGCAGGTGGGACCTAACACTAATCTACTCGTGCTCATGTTTGCAGGAATATCATATTCTAAAACTGAAAGAAAAAAAATAACTTGATAGGCAAAAAAGAGAAGGAAAATAAATATTCAGTACAACTACTGGCAAGCATAAGAGTACTCATGAGGGTAATCACTTGTAAGATCAGGCACTGGAACCAGATACCATAAGCTGTCTATTGTAATATATCTTTATGATAATCTTTGCAGCTGGGATTACAAAATTATTCCACAAAAAAAACCTAATACTTCCATGACTTTCAGAGAGTAAGCAGTGCAGATGGTTTCATCACAACAAAAAAATACCAACAAAAAACCCAAAACCTTAATGCATTTCTATTACCTACATCTTTAAAAAAATCAACAGAATACTTGTATATTTTTGCAAGGTAAATACATTATCAGGAGGTACATTGATCGCTTTGGTCCCTGTTGAAATCCTCTTCAGAGATAGCTGGCTGCCAATACTATAAAAGCCGATACTATAAAAATTTTGTCGGTCTTGGTTTGAAATTTCAGTGCAGTGGTTTCTTTGAAAGGATTCCTTTGTTAAAACCTTTCCTATCAAAACTTCCCCTCCAGCTGCCTGGGGACAGAGAACAGCTTCGAAGATACTGAGCCTCCAGTGTGGCTTGTTAGTCCCTTTATATTTTATAATTTATTCCAGAGGATTTCAACTGTTTACTGCTAGTTTACAATACCTCAATTGTAAAGTGAGGTCGTAAAGGTAAGACTGTGACCAGCACCTCACTTTGCTCCCTATTTCTGAATCTCCATCACTATTTCTGTTCATTCACCCTTAACTGATATCTCTAGACATAAAGGTATTAACTGTTACTGAAGGAAACAGATTGTGGCTCAAAAGGTTATTAGAAGTCCTTTTTCAGGATGGTACTGTCATCCGCAGAGGTACAAGTACTAGACTGCAAGGCATTTTAAATTGCCAGATCAATGTTCACCATGAGATTATGGGACAGAAAATTCTTGAAGGAACTGCTCCAGAATTTAAAAGCCCCAGAAATGTGCAAAATATCTGAGAACTAACCAAACATCCTGAGACACCTACAGAAACAGCAGTTCTCCAGGGACCTGGGAATTACTGGTAGCCCCAGAATCTACTGAACTCTTTAAATTACTATGACTATAGCCGTAAACCATTTTAGAACTCAGCTAGCTGAGCATTCATGCACATAAAACCACAAGTGCTAAAACTTGCTGAAGCATTAAAATGACAGAAGCGCCAGACTATTTAATTCTCCAAATACCTCATAAGACTTTACTCAGCTTAAAAGGATTCATAATACAGTATGAAAATTTCTTAAGTTTCAGAAAAATCTCTTTTTGACTGATGTTCTCATCTATGGCTCCTATTCCTCAGCTGTGCACAAGAATCAGAAAATACACAGATTATGATGAGACTTGCACATTTCAAGAACTGCATAGAATCATAGAACTCCAGGTTAGATCCTCAAGGATCATCTGGTCCAACCTTTCTTGGCAAGAACATGGTCTAGACAAGATGGCCCATCGCCCTTTCCAGCTGAATCTTAAAAGTGACCAATGTTGGGTAATCCACCACTTCCCTGCGGAGATTATTCCAGTTGCTGATTGTTCTCATTGTGAAAAAATTTCCTCTTGTGTCCAATTGGATTCTTCCCAGGAGTAACTTGTATCCTTTACCCCTCGCCTATGCCATGTGATTCCTTGTAAACAGGGAGTCTCCATTTTGTTTGTAGCCACCCTTCAGATACTGGAACATGGTAATAAAGGTATCCTCTAAGCCTTCTTTTTTCAAGGCTGAACAAACAAAATTTTCCAGCCTTTCCTCATATGGCAGGCTTCCCAGTCTTTTGATCACCTTTGTGACCATTCTCTGGACCATCTTGCAGCACCTAGAACACATCAGAATGATAAAAAAACACAAGAAGGTATGATATGCATGGCCTCATAACCACCAGTTAAAGCATCCAATAGAATTAATGCAAACTTGTTTATAGATTGACTCATTTACTCCTACATAAAGCCTATGTTTTCCATGCAGCTACAGAAGATGACATCACGAACCTCCAACAAGCACATTAAAATGTACGTAAAAGTATGTAAGAGAACAGGATATTTTTTTTTAGAATGTTGCAAAGTGCCCTGTGGACATAAGTGTATTAGTCTATGTTGCACAATGGAATGCAATGCTGAAAAACCCTGTTAGCAATGACTTTTAGCTCCACGTGTGGATGCAACTTGATAGTGCTGGACACATGCTCAAAAGCCTACAAAGAAAGTACCTTTGAGATCCAAAATTGCATCCCTGCCTAATATTACACTGTATGATGCAGTATACTGATTTTGTCAGCAGTAGCTTGGATATTTCTGTATCACTTTAGATATGGATAATCCATTAAATTTATGGATATATCCATCATTGTGTACTGAATCAACCACCAGAATTAACTACAGTATAGACATGGTCACTCAGGTAGTCTTTCTGTGCTAGTGTTCATCAATGGATCAATTTATTGGGACTCTTATAATGCCCACATATCCATATAAGCATATCCTCAATTCTGCACAAGAGACAAAAAACACTTTAGGACACCTTCGGAAATGTATACGATGAACACATAAGCTTCACAGGTAAAATAAATGCATTTCAGTAACTATGACAGACCTGTCAAGTGCAGAAAAGCAAACCCACATGGTGATATGGAGGCAAAGTTTTCTTTAAAACCTTAGGAAAGAACATTATCAGTTGCATGTAAATAGGAGGGATTGGCCTACTCGTCAGACACTTGTTATTTCTCCAGATTTGTGAAATGATTACTTGATGGCTGCTTCTATCCTGCTGTGCAAGAACTGTCTCAGTGTCAGACTGAAGGCCAAAACTCAATTTCACATTTCTCGTCCAAAGTATGCCCCCAAGGGCAGACATGGGCTGAACTCCCTGAAGGATGCTTTCTCTGTGTCACAGCACTGCTCTGTGGACAATTTCAAGCATCCTCTCTAAGGCCACTTACCTCTACCTAATTCACTCTTACAGTGAAAGCTAGCAATTACTGTGATTTTCCACTTAGAGATTTTTCTTAACGGAGACAGTTACCCACGTTTTGTAAGATATGCATGTTCATAACACTGTTTATATCAGATATGGTCAGCCATGTTGTAGATCTTACTTTCATTCAATACCCTGACATGCCAAAAAGATTTTAAAAGTACATCCTCTCACTTGACCAAGTATACCCCCTCAACAACCCTCTCATCCTCCTCCCCCCCCAGAAAAAATTATTAAGCAATTACAGAGCTCTTTTGATTCCATTTCAGGAAAAGGAAGGAAGGCTACACTTGATACTTCTTCAAAAGTGATTTTAGAAAGGCAGAATGCAATTATTGCAATTGGAATCCAGCCAAGGACAATAGAATTAATAAACCTATTCTTGCGAAATGTACCATGAAATATTCAATGGACAAAACTTATCATGAACACAGCTTTATTAGTTAGCTAAAAGGCAGAAAGCACCCTCCAATTCTAAGCTAGAGTACTTGACTCAGTATTAACTCATTGAGAAGTATATAATCCTCTGTATCACAAATCAACAACCCATTGCACCTTTCCATTCATTGCTGGACTCCCGTACAATATTTGCACCAGAAATTTCAAAGTAAGAATCCAAAACATTTAAAATGGCCTCAGCCATTTTTAGGATTTCACTATAAAAGGGCTAGAGAAAGATATACCTGAAAATTACATGATTATTTCACTATAGACTACATTTCCATTTTTAACTTTCTTATAGTTCCCAACGAGCACTCCAAAACTTTTATGTTTACATATAAATTTTCTGGGAAAAATCTATTGAATTACCGGATTGTTATTGTCTTCACTTTCTTGTACACATAAAGACCACTGTTTTAACAAATATTTTAAAATTCCAGGTTATTAATTTTTATTTAGAAATATTAGAAAATAATAACTTCTATCTTTGATCAGGGTCTAATAATAGAGAGACAAAATAATCATAAACTTGTAAACCGTTTCACTCCTTGATACTAAAGATAGATTATCATATCTTTAAACAAATGCACAGAGTAAAACAGATATATAAAATAATTTTGGCCAAGTAACTACAATGGGTAGTTAACTGCTTTTGAAAAGTGGCAGTAGCACTACCTTTAAAATGGAGACCATATATTGTCCCTATCAGCTGTTTACTACTGTTTAAAGTTCTCATGAGTCACAGTTGTTTAATGTAATCAGTAGAACAATTTATCATCAATATCAGACCACAAGCTACCTCAGTAGAGACTGTTCCTTATATTAGTTAATTGCAATTATTCTAGGACTTTACTGTAAATTTTAATTTCTAAGAACAATTGCAAAGGAGTCCTCAATCAAAATATTAATTATCCAACATAAAAATTATTTGCATATAAATTTTATTGTCTGGCATAAGATACTGACTACTGGTTTGGTTTGGAAATTCTCTGTCGATCTCACAATATGACAACACACATTCAGAGCGGGTTAGTAGTGATGGATTCAAACTGAAGTCCTAATAGTTTTAGTCACTGTCCATAAGGCAGCTTCCCTATCCCTTTGATCATTTCAGCTGTCTTTGCTTGCTTGTTCTCTAGCTCTACGATTTCCTTCTTAAGACGAAGAAATCAAAACTGTTCAAAATACTCCAACAGCTGGCTTACCAAGGCTCTATACAACATCCTTGCTCACCAGACTTCTCATGTTAAAAAAAAAATAAATAACTGCAGTATTAAGCTGACAGAATATCCTGAAAACATGGGGATCTCTTCGGTTGTCTCTGTTGGTTCTGTGTATCTCTGCCACAAAACTCTTTGCCCCTAAAGCACAGAGTAGCAGGATCCAAACACACTTTAAAATTACTAAGACTTACAGAATGAAAGAGAAAAAAAGCATTTTGCCCTAAAAAAAAAAAAGAACAATTAATTCTCATTTCTTTCAGTGAGCATAACGTACTAGTGATAACAGCAGTACGAGCTAAGTAGCTGTGTGAATTCATCAATTAGTGAAGAGAAGCTGTATTTCATTTAACAGGAAGCATCCATTTCCCCTTGACCAAATCAGATCCTTTCCTCAACTTCACCAATTAAAAACAAAACCTTAAGGAAACAATTTACGCTGACTGCTTCTGGCACTTTGAAAGGTGTTTTTGTTTAAATATCCTCACAGTCTGCATGATAACAGCCTATGCAATAATTATAAACAGTGAGAATGGAAAATTGTTTCAGAATATTTGTTTTGCATTTAATTCCTTGGCACTTCAGGAAATCCACTACTCTGAAAATTACATTTGGCTCAGAGAACACTATGTCAAAGGACAAGTTTTTTGTATTTTAATTTTATGAATCATCTTTCAGCTTCATGCTCTCTCTGACTCATTGTTTAAATTCTGCAACCGAAGAACTGTGAGTATAGTTATTGTCTCTAAAGTCTCCTAACATTTTTACGTCAGCTCCATTCAAATGGCTTATTTTTTAATCTCTTCAGGAACAGGTTTAAGACTTTTCTTTTTGCATCAAGATAATAGAAAGAGATTAGAAAAATATGCTTTCATCGCCTGGTTTTCCATGTTTCAGGAAGAATAAAATGCAATAGTAATTCTTTTCTGAGTTTTATCACTTACAGATTCATATTATAGTTTTCCTTAGGGCTTGCTGCGAAGGGTTGCATCTTATATAAGGAAACAGTAATTACGGTTTTCCTACAGGTTATTCAGATGTGCAGATTTCAACAAATATTCCACTGAGATACATTTAAATGGGTTCAAAATGTTTTTGTACTTCTATCGGGTAATGATTTTCTAATAGGCTGTCCACTAGATTCTAACCTAGTGACAACTAAACCTAACATTAGTCTCCTTTCACTTTCATAGGAGTGAATGCAAAGGAATACAATCACTAAAAAATACACATCCTCATATCCTTTCAAATACTAAATATTCAATATATTTGCAATTAAGTTTCTTTTTTCTATTGGAATTTGCAAAGAATAGTGCTGGGGAAGGGAGCACTTTTCTTATACTTTTCATGAGCAAAACTCCATTATTAAGAGCTGAATTCACTAGTCACCAGAATTCCTTTCTGATGGTCTGGCTTCCCAGATGGTCTGACTTCCCAGCAACTTCTGCACCTTTAACTATCCTGACACTAGACATCCTCCTGTTTTTTTTACCAACATAAATCTTCTGGTGGTCATCTCCAGCCACAATCTGGCAAAACATTCCCATACTGCAATGATGCCTGTCAAAGAAACCTGTTCCTTTTAAAATACAAGAATTCCCATCCCATATTCTAAATAGGATACATTTAGTAAGTTTCTTAGAGTACACAATATTGAAGTTTATAAGGCTTTATGAAGTTTGTCTTCGAAAATCTCCAAGTGCCATTTTTTTCTGGTCAAGTAGTATTAAGAAGAGATCTTTCCACATTGTGAAAAATGCCAGAAAAGATAAAAATATCAAAATTTGCCTATTTTTTTTTTAAATTCTGATTGAAATTACCAGTTAAAGTGTGAGGAGCTGGAGTTCTCATTTCCCTTACACATTGACCCATTGTAACTTAAAAAGAGTCCTTAGATGTCTTGTCTTGGAAGTTATGCTCACCTAATTATACTTTGCATGTGGCTTTTTGTCACTAGACTGCTGCTTACCCATTATAGCCCTCATTTTCATGATGAATCACGATTGGCCAAACCAGTAATATAAATGCAATGTATGTTCTACCCTCCCTCTTTATGATTAATTCTACTAGTGGTACAAATTTGCATGAATGAATGTCAGTGTGTTTTCTGCCCTGAACATTTCCTGCTGGCTCCAATTCAGCCCTGCTGACATTTATTACAAATAATAGCTAAATATTCTTGATTTAATGGCTGTGGTGGCCCCACGTCTGAAGGTGATGTCTGTAATAAAAGCAGACAAGACAAGCTTATAAAAAATCCTAATCAGATTGTGTTTGCACACATAATGGAGAGGCCTCACAGACATACCAGCAAAATGGAAAGACAGTTTCTAAAATGCAGCTGCTGGAAGTCAAGAGTTCAAGAACATATCACCTGTATTTTTTTCTGTCCCTCTTCATTCTTTTATCAGCTCTTTAAAGCAACTGCGACAACAGCGAGAAGATCATAGCCAAAAGGGTCAGTTTCAGTTTTGATCCTCCTTAGACAAAAATAAATTAATACCATAAATCCCAATGTAGTTGCCCCTACTATCGCTGCTAATTCTTCTAGCAGTAAAGCATGAGGAATTAGAGGGACTTGTCACCATAGAGTTAGACCCACATCATTAGAGTCGTGCTTAGCCTAGGTTAATTTGAATCATACTAAAAAGGTCGATTCCTTCCCCCGTTTCCCCCGAATGCAAATATGTTCTAGTCTTTAGATAGGGACTAAAAAGAGGTTGCCTGCCAGAAGCACAGAGCAGATGGGAAAAACAATAGCTAAGAACAACTGAGACAAAGAAGGCACTTGGTACCTCATCTTTCCTTATGTCATTTGTCACCAGTACCCTTGCCCCATTCAGTAGGTCCACACTTTTCATAGTGCTGCCTTTGCTTGATTGCCTACTTGTCAGGATGGACTTTTCTTGAGCTTGGAGGAGGTGATCCTTGAAAATCAACCAGCTCTCCTGACTCTTCTCCTCTCCAGGGACGTACCTCATGGGATTCTTCCAAACAGATCCCTGAAGAGGCCAAAGTCTGCGCTCCTGAAACCCAGGGCTGTGGTCTGGCTCTTTGCCCTGCTCCATACTCCTAAGATCATGAACCCAACCATCTTATGGTCACTGCAGCCAAGGCTGACCCTGACTTTCACATCCATCACCAGCTCTTTCTTGCTTATAAGTAACATGCCCAGCACAGCACCCTTTCTTGTTAAGTCCTCAGTCACTTGTGTTAGTACACTTTAGAAAATCTAGATTGCATGAATCCTTCTGTGTTGTCTCTCCAGCATATATTAGGGTGGTTGAAGTCCCCCATAAGGACTAGGGCCTGGAAATGTGATGTTCCTTCCAGTCATCTGAAGAAGGTCTCAGCTACTACTTTGTCCTGGTCAGAAGGTCTATAGCACATGCCTGCCGCAACAGAACCCATGTTGGTTTGCCTGCTAATCTTCACCCACAAGCTCTCAGCTGGCTCCTTACCCACCCCTGGGCAGAGTTCCATGCACTCCAGCTGCTTTCTCACATAAAGTGTAACTCCTCCTTCTTGCCTTCCTGCTCTGTCCTTCCTAAGGAGCCTGTATCCATCCATCACAGCACTCCAGTTGGGCGAGCTGTCTCACCACACTTCCTTGATCCCCATGAGGTCGTAGCCCTGTGACTGCATATGGACTTCTAAGTCATGCAGCATGTGTTAGTGTAGAGGCATTTCAGAGAGGCACCCAAGCATGCCAATTCCCAAGTACAGACTTATACGCCCATGCTCAAAGAGATTGCTCTTCAGGTCTGTTTTGCTGATTACTCTGTCCCTTCTGTTCCCATCACCCCAGGCCCTTGGCTTGCCTACTCCATCCAAAACTTCTGTAGTTATATTTTGAGGAACCGTTCCCTCTCCAGTGGTTTCCAGCTTAAAGCTCTCCCTTCCCACTTAACTACAGTGTTAATGATCAAAGACAAAGCTATGCAACTGTACCATTTGAGCAAACATTTGGGACCAGAGGTCTGACACACAGAAGCAATTAAATTAGACATGGATCTGGCTACGTTCTTTTCAGCTATAGTTATGCAACAAAACACCATGTATCATATGCATAAATAACAGGAATCTATCCACATTTTAAATCTTTTAAAACAACTCAATCTAACAAACGTCTATATATCAGACGTACAACAGTTATTATTACTTAACAGTTATTTCCCATATATTGTTCATGTGAAAATATTGTTGCGTATTTTGGGGTTTTTTCTCTTCCTTTACCAACTTGTAAATTCAAAGTAATTCTTACTATGTTCTTAATTCATTCACAATCTGAATCAGGAAAGACTTGTGCACCAATAAATCCTATTGCAGATACGAACTCCTAGGAGCAAGGCCTGGTTTATCTATATTTATGTCCTGTCTATGGCTACTCTGTTTTGTTCTTTCTGGCAGTCACCAAATAAAGGATGTCCACATCAGAGATTTTAATTACTTGAAATCCCTTTTTTATTGATTACAGACAGCAAAGCAACTTTTGTGTTAACCTTTCAAAATGTCAATTTAATTTATGAATACAATGACTTTTTTAGCTCTATTGCTACGGATGACACATATTGTGTTATACTGCTGTTATAAAAAGTGTGTTTTAATTGTGTATCAAAAATGTGCTTGGAATTAAGAATTGCCATAATTCATGAGAAGAATTGCTTGACTGCTTATAGGCAGTCTAAGTAGATGAGGGAACAGGCTTATAGATTTTGCTGGGGCAATGCGCATTGTAATTGTCCAAATTTTGATGTCATCATCCCTCAATCAGATTCGGCATGGACCCTACATTTTTATATAGCAGAGGTCTGAATGAAAGACAGTGGCTGCATATTAAAGTGTTCCTGCTGAGCTGAATGGCCTTAGACAGAATACAAGCACTTCAGGTGACTAACACAAAGTTTAACAAGGATTTCATAAAGCATTTAATCCTTGCTCTTTGTCAAGCAGGGAAGTAACAGTCCAAAGAAGGCACAGTAAGGAAGCCCTTTGGCCCAGCCACACAAGGGTTAAGGGGTAGGACTGGCTCTGAGGAAGACGTGTGACTGTACTTCTACAAATGCTTCAGTAGCGGTGAGATCTTCGCCTTCAGATCAGGAAGATACTAGCAGTGTTCCACCACCTCTGTAAATGGCTTCACATCATAGAATCATAGAGTGGTTGGAGTTGGAAGGGACCTTAAAGATCACCTAGTACCAACCCCCATGCCAACCCCCATGCCCCCACCTCTCACTAGACCAGGTTACTCAAAGCCCCATCCAGCCTGGCCTTGAACACTTCCAAGGATGGGACATCCACAACTTCTCTGGGCAACCAGTTCCAGTGTCTCATGACCCTCACAGTAAAGAATTCTTTCCTAATAGCTAATCTAAATCTACCCTTTTTCAGTTTAAAACCATTCCCACTTCATCAGCAAAGACTGATCTGTGCCTAACAGGGCACGCATTAGTTTGCCATTACATACCAAAGTGGAGGCAAAGGTCATGAATTGTTATGTACCCGTTCTCAGGGGTTTTTATAGCTCGCACAGTGACCACAAACAAGAAGCTTCAGAACATTACATTCTCTCAACACAAGGTGCATCCAACTTTCTTCTCAGGATCTACAAAAAGAGAATTCTAGTGGATTAATGATAACATCATGAAACATTTCTACAGAAAGGGGTGCCACTAATATGCTTGCTTAGGACAACACAAAATTGCTGCCAGGGGAGGAAAAAAGGCTACTTGAAGTGTTGTTTTACTTTAAGCTATATGCACTTTCAAGATTCTAAAACAAGTCCAAATCAAAGGAGAGGAAAATTGTCTTCTGGCTAGTGGCCCAGTGACCTATCCTGAACACCCTTTTCCTCCTTTGAGTTTCACCAACAAAAGCAGAATACATTTGGTTTATTCTCCATGGAATTTCCATGATAAACAACCAAAACTGCAGTAATTTGGATGACCAGTGATATTTTTCATGTTCTTAAGGCTTTGTAGGATTAAGGCTTAATTCCACAGCACTTGAAGGTTATATAACATCCTTAACTAATTTCATTTGCACTTTAATGAAGGATTTCTTTAATGAAGGATTTCTTTTTTTATTTTCTCTTTTTTTTTCTTATTTTCTGCAGAATATTTCTGCAACAACTGTGTAGTTAAGATTTGAAAGAAATGTTTCAATAGAAGTCCCCAGAAAATAACAGAAAAGTTAAATCAAAGTCAAATAAAGAGCAGTCACTGAATTCTTTAGTGAAATCCATAGGAAAAAAAATCAAACAGAAAACACCACCACTTTCTTTAAACAAAAAT
This sequence comes from Limosa lapponica baueri, assembly GCA_002844005.1. Taxonomy (NCBI): domain Eukaryota; kingdom Metazoa; phylum Chordata; class Aves; order Charadriiformes; family Scolopacidae; genus Limosa; species Limosa lapponica. The sequence goes on along the minus strand of KZ505947.1, from coordinate 80,561 downwards.
ATTGACATAGCTATTAAAAATAAACACACGTGTACATGAGGAACATTTTCTATTTATTCTTGGACTGGAAATAAATTGTCTACGTTCTTCCTCATAACATTGCCGAAGGCAAGGCAGTTACTAACAAAACATTGTGATATGTTCTTAAGTAGCTTGCCATCAGGTCTATTGTTACATTTGGTATAACATAACGCCTGTGTGTTCATTAAGTCCACATTTTACAATACGGCACATATGTTATTTCTCTCCAAATGCCTGCAAGCCAGGTGGGAAAAGTCAATAGCTCTGGTGACATTGAGCACTTCTACCACAATACAGAATTCCAGCTTTGTGTTTTGCATTGTCTGCTTATTATGCTGAAAACCTAATTGCCAATATGTCCTTTTGCTTAAAGCTGTAACACGTAGATCATAGTAAACGCTAGCTGTGTCACCACTGCTGCACATGTAGCAGATGTCTACAGTTGTCTTCTTAAGAATTTCATTTTGAAAGACTCTTCAAGTAAAAGCACTAATGTATATGAATTGGCTTAATTGCTTTCCAATGTCTGTAAATGCAACTCCTGAGGGAGTAAGACTATGTGCCACTGTGCTGACTATGTCTAGACGTCCACCTCTGATGCATTTCAGACCATTTTCCTAAAAATTGATGACAGCAGTGGGAAAGAGGGCACTTCTTTCAGCTCATTTAAGTATCAGAGTATGCAAAATTCCCAATAAAATTCACAGATTACAGTTCAAGATTTCTACCATCATCTCTCCCAGACCAGGTCCAAATGCCTGGACATGCTTACATGAAACAATGGTCTGCAATACATCTGAATGTGGCAAACTTCAACATAGAGGAAAGTCTTAGAAATAATCTAACTGGTATAAATAGAGAGCATCAGATGTCAAGCATTTGATTACAAGAAAATATTTCCTAGTGGAATCCCAAAAGCCTAAAGATGTGATTAGCTCTATAAGTTCTTCTTCTCAAGGCTTGCCAGTCTAAGTGTTTTAAAGTAATATTGCGAAAAGTTTTTTTGTTAAGAGTTACAAATTGAAAGGACAAAAATCCCACAGCAAGAGCTGACTCTCAATCACTACTTCTAGCTTTGATATCCACTACAGAAGAAGTCACTGAAGGTTATTCTTACAGCAGTGGATGGAGAGAAAAGATGAATTTGAGGAAGCTGGCATTTAAAATATATGCCTCAAAAGTAAAACTTGTATTTTCATTGCCATAAGGTGATGTCAGATGTGCAGTACGGTGTGTTCTCAGAACACAAAACGTTCTGAGAGTGCCAATACGTATGAGTAGAGAAATATGTATCATTCTTGAAAATTTATTCTCCTTCAAATGCATTTAACACAGAATCCAGAAACGCAGTACCAGACACACACCACAGTTACAGGTTAGCCAGTGCTATTGGTCCCTGCTTGACAGAACGAGAGCCATCATTGCCAGGAAAGACCAGCTTGAGCCTTGATCTGTATTGTTAACACCAGTAGCAATGAAATTCACTTAAGTGGAATTTTTGCTTTTTACTCTCATTGAGCCTGTATTTCAAGCTCCCTCTCCCAGAACTGACATAAGCACAGATGAAAGTCATCAGCGACATATGCCCACAGCCCACATGAAGTTTTTTGACGTTTATGTGACTTCATAATGACTTCTGTGCCATTTTTCAAGACTAGATGTTCTTTGTAATATAGCAATTTCCAGATATTCCTTATTCCCATTTAAATCAAGTTGCACTTATTTGAGCTATAAATGAGTTCTGAATAAAAGTTAGAAGTCTTGCTATCATTCCTCTATATTTTTTCATCATGTGTCATTAATGACACTGATAATATTTCTCACCGCCACATGCAGAGATATTCTTTAATGGACTTGTTTCCTCTTTTGGCAGCATTTTCCTTTTGTTCCTGTCAAACTGTAAAATAACACAGGTATTTGTTAGCTGTCAAATTTCAGTGTTGCATCATACCTAACAGTGTCCTTCATCTTTTTAGCCTGAAACAAATCACACATAGTCAACGTTGCACTTACAGTTTAAAAAACACTCTCAGGTTGCATATGCTTGGCTAGTTCCATAGGGTCTGGTGCCAGAAGCAGGATGCTAGTCATGAATATTATTCTTTCCCATCTCATAACACATCTACAAAGATGGTCTTTATTTCTTTTCATATCATTTCTAGTAGAGATACCTTCCATAAGTTGTCACTCCTTAGAATTGTTTTGCAAAGACCTCAAGTACAGAACAAGCTAATACTCCAAAGAAAACTCTATTGCTAGAGGCAGTCAACAACCAGTAGAACTACTGCATTCCAATAAGTAGGTCCATGTTTCTGTAGTCAGAAAGTTTTTATGCCCTTTTTCAAATCTGTATAGAAAAAAATTAACTTATCTTCAGAGTTTTGATGCAATGTACATTGCCATGTATACAGTGCTTCTGCGTACATCTCCTCACATACGAGATGAGATTTGCAACAGAGAAACAAAGTTCTTCAGCAATATCAAGGTCTTCATGGAAGAGAAAAAGGGAAAAAAAAATCATGGGAACCACAGTTAAAAGAAAGTTCTGCCCTTCTCTGGCAAAATAAATATTGGCTTATGCTTCCAACGCTTGCTACAAATTGTTTTTCTTGAATCCAGTACAGGTGTCAAACATCACTTGTTACTTTTACATGCTTAGTTTTGTGGATGAAAAGACAAGAGTAAGATATCACGCAGTGTACTACTTATAGACAAGCAAGACACTTGTGAAGCCATAAAGAATTGGAAATGCTAACACAGTTCATGTTGCCATACAGCTTTTCTTAAATACAGGGAATTAAAGCTCAAAATAGCAGTAAAAGGACTAAGTTAATCCCATAATTTCAAATATTCAAAACCTTAACAGCACCTTTACAACTACCCATTGTTTCCAATTTAACAGGTAAACACCAGTCTATGATGCCAGCTTGCACTGGTCTTTCTGTATTTTCAAATCAAAATCTTTCATCTTTAACCACTACTGGTTTTCACCATGGTACCATTTTCTTTATACCACCAACAAAATTACCTTATTACCAGAATTAAGTTCTATGCTAATCTTATTTATCTGGACACACGTGTCATGATTACTGCTTCCATGGCTGACTCCTATTGTTTCATCACCATCTTCTGTCTCAGTGTCTCTACACACTGTATCTGAAGTTATACTTTTTTTTTCTTCATATTTACATTTAAACTTATTGGGAAAAAGACTAGTATTTCTTTTTCATGTCAGTGCCATGTCAGCCTAGTGTTATCTCAGTCTATGGATCAACAGCTATACACTAGCCAAAAACTACGTAACACAATTTGCTTGCCAGCAAAACTAATGGAAGTGCAAATGTGTGAGGAATTCTTCTACTTTAACAGCATAAGTGGAATTAAGGACATATAAATCATGGACTTTCTGTAACTTTCTATTAATAAAGAAATAGCTAACGCCCCACAGTAAAACACGCTGCAAATCATTCTAAATGTCCTTGGACAAATCCTTCAGATACTGCTGTTGAGAGCCACTCAAAATAACCATGAAACAAGAAATAAGATTCCCAGAAATTCTGGACACGATACACTTCTAATGTCTCTTAGGTAGGGCCACTGCTGTGTAATGATATTTTAAAATGTTTTGATGTAAAGCTCTGTTAACATAGAAATTTGCCTGAAAAACTCGAGGAGGTTCTCTCAGTTAAAACAATTCCATTCTGTTTCTCTACAGCTTCAATAGCCAAATAGGAGACACATTCACAGAAAACACAGCCAAGACAAAATATCTATCCCTACAAAGTCAGCTGCTTTTTAGATGATAGATAAAATCTAACACTTGACAAATGCAAAGTTCTTAGTGCAATGTTACAAGATAGTTGCACAGGGTAAGGTTGTCTTCGAAAGCGGTAGCAGAACACTTACTGACTTCCACACACAAAAAAAGAGCTTGGTTTCAAGTGTGTTTGCAAAATAATTAAGAGAGTATATGTAAACATGCATTACAGAAGTTCACCTCCTCAGGGCCCAGACAGAAATTTGTTACCTATTAAATGATTTCCCCTAATGGCTCATATAGCCCTGCATTTCATCAATCTACATGATATGATCCCCACTATATTCAAAAACATGCCAAAAGGTTGGTAGAGCCTCTTTGTTTTTTTAAACACTTTTCCTGTCAGAGGGTGTACTGTGCCCTGCTAAACTGCATATAGTATTTCACAATAAAACGCATGTCATGTCTTTTGGTGATCAGGCTTCTGCTTTAAAGCTAAGCAGCTGAGATAAGGTGAAAGCTGATAAGGACTCAAAGGATGAGGACACTGGAGACTGAGAGGATAAGCCTTATTTCTGGTTTTTTTCCCTTCACCGTTTTCATATCTTACCATTTGGGGCATTTTTCCTGAATGGACATGCAACCCAGATACAGCATTTTGCAAAAAATGGAGTAAACAAAATAACTATAACTGCTTTCTTTCACTATTGTGGCACAGTAACTTAATGTTATTGCATTGAATCACTGAATATATTCAATGGTATTAGTAACTCTGTAAAGACACTGTAATGACTAGCAAAAACATTATCCTTATTCGAGGGGATTAGAGTAGGGTTAGTGGTTATCTAAAAGCTGGATTAATCTCCCTCCTCATCAGCAGAAGAAGAGAGACAAGAATGTTGACCTTCTACACGTCAAACTGAGCTGGGAGGGACTACATACTGGGATTGATGTCCTATACTTATGCTAATACAGGTTTTTTTTTAGAAGATACGTTCTCATTTTAGCCCCTTCCTATTGCTCTCTTATAACATTTTGTCAGGAAAAAAAAATTAGAAAATGTTAGAATCTCTTTACCTTTCTTCTTTACAGTGTTACCAGGGATTAGTCTCATTTTCACACTTTATATGCCAATGAGTATTGTACAGTTCAGCCAACATTTTAGGAAATAACATTTTCAAATACCACACACTATAGTCATGTACTAGTCATTCCATCTCCCATGTTTGCTGCTTTTGTGATTGGTCTATTTTGCATCAATTAGCTCAATTAGAAAAACATTCAGCAACAGATTGATCATACCTTTAAATCAGTCATAAGAACTTACTTGTTTTTCTTGCTAAGTGACAAATCCAGTTACCATTATTAGTTTACTTACAGTCACTCCTCACTACATTTTGATAGTTTCTTGGCTTTATCAGTATCACCCAGTTAACATGGCAGTATACATTAGTGCATATTTAAATCATCAAATTACTACCAGTTAGACAAGTGGTGGCAAAGTATAACTACTGCAGTATTTTGTGCTATGAAATAAATGTTGTTTACAGAGGGCTATGTACATAATAAATTAGCCATTATGTAAGTATTTGTGATGTAGTATATTACTAAGAATAATCACTCTTCTCCACAACACAATTTCAACTCACTTCGGGCAACAAAATTAAATTCCAAAATGTCTAAGCTCTCCACTTGGCATGGGTACCACTGCTGAGTTTAACAACTGACTCCAGCAGCTAATATTTACTGAAAACCAGCCATGATCCAGGTAATGGCAAGATAATAGCAAGACAGGCAGCTAAGTCCTTCGGTTAAGAATGAAGTAATGTTTACCGTCTTGTTCTCGCTCTTACTCTCTCCTTCCCATTCAACCACACCTGCATAACAAAGTGAAGCTGCATGACTATATATGTGATTATTATTTCATTGCTTTTAAACATTGAATAAGCGATGGTGCAGAGTTGTACCACCTCTTTTGAAAATGGCAGCTAGCCCTATTCTGAAAAGAAGAAACAAGCCAGCAGCTGTGTTATGCCTCCTTCCATACCTTGAGCAGCACAAAAAGGTTGAATGCAGATTTCTTACTCCAACCTTACAGATTTGTAACTAAGCTCTTTGAAACTAAGCTTTTATTCGTGATTATTTTATATACTTTTTCAAGATACTTCTAAGTTTCATTTCTTTTTAAGTAGTCATTCCTCAAAGAAATGCAATTCAAATATACCTCCACTATGTATGACCACAGAGCTACACCAGTTTACCTCAAGTCAAAATCTGCACTATTTCTACGCAGTTCACATATGTGTTTTATGGTAGCTCCTCAGGGGGGAAAAAAGAGAAATTAAAAAAAAAAAAAGAAGAGGCAGATTTTAAAGAGGATGTGAGCTGTCAGACACTACTAAGGTTTCTTCATTCAAGGCCACACCACACACAAGCTCTTCGGTAACAGAAGTATTCCATATTCCTTCTTCAAAGGTATATTTTCAGGGCATCATTACAGAAATACAGTTTACAGAACTACTGCAACCTACTAGTAGAAAAGAAGCTCTTTCTTCTCTTTTACAAGGAGAAAAATAAAATATGGCATAAGTCTCAGTAGTTCATCTGTCTCCTGGATTCTGTATTGCACCATTTTCCAGCAAGAATGGAATACGTCAAAAAGAAAATCATGTGTCAGAGGCTTTGACAGCTTTCATTTGAAGTGATCAGAGAATCACCTGACATAGATTGATGTAGTGTGCTATGTTTACAGTATGTTGAGGTTCAATTGTCTTGCACCGTACAAGGGCAAAAACACTCAGTTAACATATGGACATGTGGTGCTCCACCAATCTGGAGCACTGGCACATTTGCTGCAGCCGCATGCCACTGAGGAAGGTTCCCATCACAGAGAGAATCTGGGACATAATGCAGCAGCGGTACCTGTCAGCACTGCAGAAAAGCATCCTGCTGCTCACCCAGGTACCTCTAGAAAGAGTTGATGATGCAGCTCCAAAACCAGAGCAGAGACATTTTTAATTTTTTTTTAGCAGTGACAACAGAAGGACAACTGTCTACAAACCAGCCTCAGCATAGCAGAATTTGTTAACACACAGGCCAAAAAGCAGTTCTCTTGTTAACTTCTCTGTAAATACGTTCTTTTAGAGAAAAGGATGTTACAGCATAGAAAAGGCTTGGATACTGCACATATTTATCCTTAACTAATAAGCATACCAAAATAGAAATGAAGTCTGGGAAGTTAGCTTATAGATACCTCCTTTTTTCATGCTGATTTGTAGGTCTGCATAACCTGCATAGATGTGAGCAGTCCAAAATATGTAAGATGCCAGTAGGTGCTGCTCAAAAATATGTAACATATTTCTTGGCTTTTTATATGCATAAAGGCATGTAAGCCTTCTTTCTTGGAAGGGCTGAAAAACTGGAAAAGGCATTAGAAAGGCACTGCCAGAGGGAGGTTAGATAATCAATATGTTGTTTCCATCAGTAGCTTTGATTCTTCCAGCACATGAGAGACGCGCTGTCTGTATTGCCTGGGAAATCACCAGGTGGTTTTGTAGTGCTGGTTTTCTAAGAAGCAGATGAGGAAACCCTTGGGAGACTTGCACTCCTTCAGAGAACAGGTTGCACTTGGCCAGCTGCACAAAGAATGAGCGGAACAGAAAAGCAAAGATTCACTTTGGCGTGATAGGTCAGTTACTCTAAAATACTAAGTTATATTCAATACTAAAGGCTGAAATTAGTATTCTAAGTGAGCCTTCAAGTTTTAAGAAAAAGTTCAGTTTTCATTACATACGTACAGCTACCCAGAAACACAACCATAACAGGCCATTAGTGCCGGTGTACACAAATACACTTGTACCTCGTTTGCCTGAATGGTCCACCTCCTTACCCCTTGGTGAGATCAACATTTCCAGAAATAACAGTACTCAAGTAAACACCATGAGCTGGCACCTGGATCTCTCTAAATGGTGAAAAGCAGTTATAATCAGCAAGCTTTTGGTAGTGGTGGGGGGCAGTGCTGCAGGAAGGGCTTCTGCGAGGAGGTGCCAGAGCTGCTCTGTGCTGGACACAGCCAGTTCCAGCCAGCTCCAATGGACCCACTGCAGAGCCAAGATGGTAGCACCTCTGTGAAAGTGCATTTAAGACAGGGGCAAAAATCATGGATAGGGAGAGGAGGAGGAGTGGGCGGAAAAGAGTGAGAAACAGCAGAGGAAACACCAAGGTCAGAAAAGAAAGAAAGGGAGGAGGTGCTCTAGTCTGGAGCAGAGATTCTCCTGCAGCTTATGGAGGACACCATAGTGGGATGGATTTGTTTCCTGAGGGATTTGTTTCCCTGAAAGTTGAGAGGAGGAGCAGCAGGCCTTCCCACCCCTCACCACCCCTCCTGTGCCATGTCAGGGGATGGGTGGAGGCATTGAGAGTGGAGTGACGTTGAGCCTGGGAAAGGGGGAGGATGAAATGTGTTTTAACATTTGTGTTCTTGTTTTTCACTACCTGAACCTATTGAACTGCCAGTAAACTAAAATAATTTTCCCCATGTCAAGTCTGGTTTTCCTGTGCCAGTGATTGATAAGTGATCTCTCTGTGTCTATCTCGACCCGTAAGTTTTCTCATCCTAGCTTCTCCTCTTGCCTCGCAGAGGAGTGGAAGCCAGTGAGGGGCTGGGTGGGTGCCTGGGCCAGTAGCCAAGGTTAACCTGACACACTTCAACAGGCTGGAAGGCAGGCTGAGGCCAGGGCTCCTGTCATGTGTCTGGGACAGTAAATCCGGTGGGCAGAGGCCTAGCAGAAACTGGTGCTTGACTGAAAGACAATGCATCACAACTTGCACTTTAGGCTAACCTTGAGAGAGAAGCCCCTGCTTTCTCCTTTGCTGGTAATCCTGATCCTTGCTAGGTTTATCTTTCGTTATTGATTATGACAGCATTAGCGCTAGTCTCTTGCTCAGTTCCAGTGTCCGCCTGTATAATGACTCCTTTTTCTAAGTCTTTTTTCCCTAAATTCATTAGCAGTGTACTAGGGTAGACCCACTTTATTAGAAACACACATACAAAAGACTTTTGTGCCAAGCACGCTCTTGCATTTTACTTTATGCGCACTATTAAAATTCAAGGTTGTAATAACGAGAACATGTTGACAATGTTAAGGGGTGAGAGAACCAATCCAACAGTGGTGGAGAAGTACTGAGTTAACTTCATTCTAATAAGCAAAGTGCATTATCAGAGAAGAGATTCTTCTGACATACCCAGGAGAAGCATTCCTTGAATTAATTTCTTACTGTAATGGCTTCCCTCTACTAACAGTAGCTGGCAATGTTTTTCAAAGTCCCATCACAGCTAGGATGGTATCTTTCCATGTTAGAAATTATTTACATCTCTCCGATTCCAAGTACACTGACTCCCAAAATTTGTTGTTCCAGAAAAAGAACATGAGCAGGATACACTAACCTGGCTAGGATTCACTAAGAAATGACAATTTTTGCATTGCAAATTCATTTATGAAACTTGTTAATGGCTCACTGAAGTTCCAGGGATTTCTTTCTTCTTTTTTTAATTCCCAAGGACCATCTCTGAGGTTGGAATGTCTCTGTGCAGTCCAAGAGGTTCAGAATGGACATTCTGGTAAATTTGAAAAAGAATGCCGTCTCCTCCCCTGTGATATACATATGGATGATGAAGAGCCCAGAGGTGGGAAAAATCTCACTTGTGTTAGGTAACAAAATAACTGCAGTAAAAAAAGCTGACATGTCAAGTTGAGGTGAAAATATTCACACACATAACAAAAGGACATCCATTTTCATGATGGCAAGTAGCAAGTAACAGAAATTCAGCACATCTGGTGTTTTACCCTAGAGCAACCCACCCTCAGCACTTTTCATAAATGCAAGACAAGAAAACTAAATACGTAGGTGCATCATACCAGACATTTCAAAGACAACCAAATGAAGCAGCTACCTAAAAGACTGTATTAGCTTGCCATTATCACACTAATTTAACAAAACCAAGTTCTAATGTCATTCCTAAAGCTCACTGAGGTCTGCACAATTATTTCAGGAGTATAGCTCTGAATGTTCACAATTTTTGAAAGAGAAAAGTTTTCCCTGCCAAAAACAAGTACCTGTAGGTGACAATACAATTCTAGAGATGAGACAGGATTTTTTTTCCAAATCTACAAAATTAGTTCATCATTATATCTTTGGGCCTGCTTTCAAATACACCATGCATAATTGATGATATCAGCTAAAAGGAATGTTTCTATATATTTAATCTGCACAGCTTCTCACTGCAGTACACATAAGAATACCAAGTGAACCAACACTGCAGCTGACAGATAAGCTGTAAGAGGTATGGAGAATGCAAGTAGGACAGGATTTCACTACTTCATGTCCACTTCTTCACATATTGTGATAGAGAAATCATCTCCAACTGCATCAGGGTACACTCCACACAGAATCATAACAATAAAACTGCTCCAATACAGGATGTCTTATAACTTCATCAACATGACATCCTTCTATCTGAACTGGCCTTAAAGATTTTTTTATTGCAAGGAAAAATAAATCTCCTGTTTAATTCTTCTCATAAAGTCTTTATTCCTGCTGTTCAATCCTATGAAAATGAAGAACACAGTATTACTCCTTGGCAGGAGCCTTTACAGTATTTGAAGACTGTCATCACGTATCCCCAGTCTACTTATCTCTAAGCTAAACACTACCAAGCTGTTCAACCTTCCCTGACAGATCAGGCTTCTGGACCTCTTGAGGGAAGAGCCATTCCCCTAGTTTGTCAAAATAGTTTCAAATTCCGCCCAATATCCCCAATATGCTTGTAACCTCTCCTAAATTACTGATATTGGCAAGTTCATTAGGTACACTCTTCATTTCACTATCTTTTAGAACAGTTCACAGAATTATCTCCTAACCCCTGTGTTGGAATTAATTTCTGTTTGTATAAATCCTCAGTTAAATAAGACCTCTGTTCTTTGAGAACACAATGTGGGATACAAAAGAAAAAAGGATAAATTTGTGTGAGAAAAGTAGCAATGACTAGCCCCCTAGAAACTGTAATTTTACTTGGAATGCACACAGATGTTAGCTAAAAAATAAATAGGTGCCACCATAAACTCATTTGCTAGGTTCATAAATGTATATTCATAGGTAAAACTCCCTGAATTATTTTCTTGGGAAATACACAAATTAATAATACCATCTATAAAATATATAAAGAAATCTGTCCAGGATATTAATGCCCATTCCCTGAATTTTAATATATTAAAAGTGCCAACGCTTAATCACATTAACTTCATTACTTCTCTTCCATATTAAACATTATTTTGTCTCTATTCTTTAAAATAATTATTCATCCATTTGCTAGTCTAAGCACTGATTATTATTTATAGTTGTATTAGCTATGAAACTAGTGTCTTTATCACTAAAGAAGTCTAGTAATACACCTTCCTTAGTTCATCTATTGCTTTGTCTAAATATGGCTACAAGTTTAAAAATCACTAATTTATAGATCTCTACAGCTTGGGTTGTTGATGAGAAAGCTCACTGTTTTCTTAACCACTGGGAAGTTTCACTAGTCACTAAGCTTGCTCAATAAGTAGTACCTACTGAGAAAAAAATTAAGATTTTTTTTCCCATTGCAGGGGGCTTGGAACTAGATGATCTTTAAGGTCCCTTCCAACCTAAACCATTCTATTGCATTCTATTCTATTCTATTCTAAGTTTACAGAGAAATGTATAGTCCTGTTTACTCTCAGCTAGAATATCATTTAAATGTTAATTAATTTTATACTTCATATTTAATGATAAAATACCTTAGAAATTAGGGCCCTCATTCAGGAAAAATTAAAACAAATCATTAAATGCATTCATGAGGATATGTGACAAAGTCAATAGAACCTAACAGCTTCTGGGAAACAAATTTTCAAAGGGGTTTATGAAGAGAAATACGTCTAATGAGATTCTTTTAAACAATCTCCACAGGTCAGCAGAAACATTGTCCAACATTTGACATTTGATATTTTCAAAAATGCCCAAAGGCTGGAGAAAGACCATATATAATCAATAGAATCCTTTAAAAATTTCTAGGCTTAAGTGTTTTCCTGATAAGGTGATTGGAAGTGAGCCCTAATTATGGACAGGAAGACAAGGAAACAATATTATTAAGGATACAGCCATGCATTACAATGAAAGTACTACACAGAAACAGCCAAACCAACTTTGAACAAAGTAATTTCAGAGATGGAAAGTATAAGCCATATGCCATTCCCAAGCTAATTAACCTGCTGAGAGGCACAAAAAATTAGTATCATAATATTGCTATACAGGGGCTAAACTAGTGTATCAGCATGGTATTTGACTGAGCTGTCCGTTTGGTGCTAAGCTAGGGATTTTTACCGTGATGCTGCACTGCAACTTCTGGATATGTGGTAATATTCCAAATCTATGGGAGAACCTGCATCAAAACTGGCTAATATATACCTTGTGTTTTTAAATGCTAAATCCTGCATTACTCCTATCTTTTTACCATTTAAAAGCTAGCCAGAAGCCTAGCCTATGTGACCTTCATTATATTCCATTTTTCATATGAATATGAGATCAGAGAAAGATATTTCACTGAAAACAAAGGTTTGATTGCAGACTTTCTGCATGTAGTTCCAAAAAAGTATTATCATGAAGAATAAACCACAGAAAAAAATTGTATTATGCAGCTGTATGTTATCTTTCAATCTTTAAACCTTACCTCATAACATTTCTTCAGACTTCATGTGATTAATCTTAGTATTTCATTTCCATTTATAATATTCTTTGGTATTTTTGTAAAGAACTAGTGCTTATAATCTCCAATCACTGATACTGTGAAATTATATGCAGGGCTCATTACAATTAGGACCAAGCAAGAAAAAAGAAAACACCATTGACTCTGTCTGCTAAAAAGCTTCCTTAGTCATTTTTTTTCAATTGAAGAAATGAAAGGGGTAGAGTACTTTAAAAAAAAAAATAATCTTGGCAATTTGTTCCATTTTACTATGAACCAGAAAATACTTAAAGCTGTTTGATTGTCTGCTGATCCAAATCTACTCTGAAGACAACAAACAAGTACACAAGATGCAAGTTCTGCTTTTTCTTTGTAGAGGCACTGAGACGGTATGCCTCAGAGCTCCTCTAGGTTACATCCATACTTCATTTCAGCAGGACTTTTCTGAAGTCCAACAGTCAGCTATAATTCTGTATATCTTACCATCACACACCCTTCAGCATACAATCTGCTTAACGACTTGCCTGTCTCAAACACACCACTCTAATTCCTTCCCATAAACTATTTAAAAAGCTATGTCAAATAAAGTCCCTAGACTTTGCTCTGAAATCCCAGCAGCTCATTTATCCATGTTGCATTAATGGAAAAACTTGGTCCTCAAGTTTTTCCTGCCATCTATACCCTCCCTCCATGATAGGGCAAAGCCTATTTAAACGACAAAAACTCACAGAAGAACTTCAAGTGGTAGATACCAAGGGACAGGCTTGACACCAGAAACCCAATGCCATAATGGTCATGACACTCTTGCATTCTGTGCAGAATAGAGAGACCTTGGGTGAGCTCCTTTACCAGAAACAGATGCCACAGCACATAGGCCTTTACAACACTTAGGTATACCCCAACACAGCCCTGCAGTGAGTCTGTCTTCTAAACTGGAAGAATATAGGACCCATGCTTTACAGCTGTAAATTAAAGGTAGCAAGGAATGGTCTCTGGTCACTAGACCAACTAATGTGGAACGGACCACTGTGAAACTTTCTCAAAACAACCAACCTAGCTGGAAAAAGACCTACCATAAACAGACTACAGTCTTTGTACTCAGCCACACATCTCTTTAGCACCACGTGTGTATCAGGATCCCCTCAATTTTTCATAAAAGCCACACGTCAGTATACCCCACATGGATTTAATAATGTGCCCCATGCCAAGCCCTATCAAGATTTGTCACCTCTGTTGGGTACATGGCGTCAAATGCTGCCTTCAGCTGCTGCTGCTATGCATGTCAAGGTTCTGCTGCTCCCAGTATTGTTGTCTGGGTAGATGCCTTGTCTTCGCAAGTCTCCTTGGCTACCCTCTTTAATAGGAAGAAAACCTCTGTATCTAATCTGGAGATGCAAATTATCCACAGGCCCTGCTGTGGATGATTTCTAGCAGAAATTGTCCCTAGCTGATGCTATCAGCTATGCAGAAGTGGACAAGGGAGACCTATTTGAGGACCTGTTAACAGCCTTTTCCTCCCAAAAATCAAAATCCATAGTGCTGGCTATTCATTCCAGACCATTAGATTGTGTCTCCATTGGTCAGACCCCAAAATACAGCTCCTTACATTATAAGTGAAGAACCTAATGTTCACTGAAGTTGAGGTTTCCAGGCCAGATTGCGCCACTAGGGTACACTACATTAATGACAAAAGCAGAAGGAAGGACAGGCCCTCTCTGAGGTCCTATACCTTGGGCTGGCATGGTCGTTTGGAGGAGAGAACATCCTAAGATCATGCCCCATATGGGAGTCTGGGAAGGTCTCTCAGTTGAAGATCCCAAACATCTCAGAATAGGGTAGGGACATGTGGTAAGCTGCACAAAAATAACAGGCATGGCAGACATTTTTATTTTTTAATCATAAGTCGGTGGTGCGTAGCCTGCCCCTGTTTAGTGCATGGAAGTGTCTCATCATCAGTCTTGACAGAGGGGACAAGACACTCTTGGCATAGGTAGTGATGGATGAAGAAGAGCAATCTGGCCAGACGGGAACTCCATTCCTTACTCAGTTTCTTGCAGACTATAAAGAGGGTGGTCATCTCCTGGCCTCCTCAATACCAAGACTCTGTTTTTCACCGTCCAACTGTGAAAAATCAGCAGATTACTTCACAGCACTTCATAAGAATGGTGTTTGTATAGCATGATGCCAAAGGTGCATCTGGCATGGCCTGGGGCATGGCACAAAGCCTGCTGGGATGATATTAAAGAGCTGTGCCAGAAGGAGCATGCCAAGGCAGCACAGCCTTATCTATTCTAGCAATTGAGAGCATTTTAACTGCCAAATCATACCCAGGGAGGATGCTGGGGAGGGATTTGGTTGGCATAGGCCAAATTTATGCCAAGAAGGATTCTGATTGTTTATTAGCACAAAAGAATGTGTGCCAGAGCCAGAAAACATTAATGGCACACTCAAGAGTCGCTTGCATAGACACAACCGTGACACACAAATAACTTAGCCCATGTGTCTTCTCCCATTTCCTTATATAATCTCAATGTCGTCATGTTCCAGACTTCCTCTCCAGGTTCTTATGTCTTTGGTTCATTTCACACAAAGACTCCAGAGGTTTAACAGTTATCTACATTTATCTAATTACACTGCTTACCTAGGGATTCTCTTTTTCATGGCTTTTGTTCACTGATTTCTGCTGGTAGAGACTCTGAGTTTGCAAGTCTCATTTTGATCTAATGATGTATTCTGATTTAAGGGATAACATTTATGTTTTTCCTCTCAATGTAGGAATGGATTTTTAAAAATTCAAGATGCAGGTATATCTTTCTGTTAATTTTTTTGAAAGAGAAGTCAAAGGTGCAGAAGGAAGGACTAGGTAATTGATATCTTTGCAAGTAAAGTAATGGCAACTTGTCCCTGTAATGCAAATCTACTTGCTTAGAAGTAGAAGAAAACCTAAGTCATCAAAACCATTGTTCTGAAATTACAAACAACTACATAATATGTAATTCATAGACTGATCAGGTTTCACCAGAAAGCAGACTAGAGGCTTGCTTCCACTATATTCCTCAGAATCAGAAGCCTTGTCAATCCTACCTCCAATGGTTAAAAACTGTTGTCTAAGTTTAATTAATGTCCAGTTTATACTTTGCATTCTTAGAGATGCAATTGCAAGGTTTGAAATTATGAAAAGTCAGTACTTCTTAATACCTTTTGGTTTTTTCCTCCTGAAAAAAAAAACTCCAAAAGAACCAGTACAATCTATTTGCACACTGATTTATATACTATTCACGTCAACAAAGTTGCAAAACCTGTTTTTTCAAGGAAAGGATTTCACCTCTATTCCCATGAATGGTACCAGAATCCAGACCAATTCTGTTTACTATATACAACTAATTTAATTAAAGCATCGTTTAGTGATATTCTTTAACAGAACACACTGAAAATCTTAGTGCCTCCATGTTAAAGTAAATTAACATTATAGATTTGTATAGCAACACAGAGGTTACCAAAAAGTTCAAAGTGAATAGTGACATAGCTCTAAAACTGTAAATAACAGCTGGACTTTTGAGATTAGTGACTGTGAATAAATCAATGGTAGATTAAAATACCAAAGGTCTTATTCTAAGTGGCAGAAAATAATGCTTTACTGCCACTTGAATACATTCCAATCTTTCCTTTTGTATGCACTCATTAGATTTGAGACCTTTTTATTACTCAAAAAGAGCCATTTCAGTCACTTTTAAAAGTGCTTAAAATGCATATACACCTGATAGACCATAATGAGGTTTTTTTTCTAAAACCACTTTGGTCTACAGACTAAATATGTATTTTCAAAAAAGGACCTAAATCTTTATTCATCCAGATGACCAGAAATTCTACAATGACTGTCATATCAGTTCATATTTGCCTAAAAGCTTTGCTCTGCTTTTTCAAGCTGACCATTAATACAATGCTTTTCAAATGAAAGAAAACTCAGAAATAAGAAACCACACCTACAGTATGCAATGCAGAAAAAACCAGCCCAATATTTATAGGGTTTGTTTTCATTTGTTTTTTCAGTTCTCAGGCTGAAGTGCAATGTAAGAATGACCTTTCTATGTCATGTATTTATTCTTTTTACTGTTTTAACTCCTGCACATTCAGAGTTACACAAGTCTTCCTTCAACTAGAAATGTAGATGCAAAAAGGCATGGCTTAGATCTTTGCAACTCAGAATAGTAGAAATATGCAAAATGTCGAACAAAAATAACTACGGGATTGTTATGCAATAAAAAACTGGAGAGGAATAGCTCCTCTAGGCCTTTAAAGCTACTCAGAGCTGTCATTCTCATGCTTCTAGAGAATAACTTTATGTGAGAACTCAAGGCTGGCAATGCACAAATTGAAACCAGAGTCCAACAAGACCATTGACTTAAAAATTGTAGCTTGTTCTCAGGTAAGAAATTATCCCTACGTTTCTTTTTTGTGCACTTCTTAACTATCCAACTAAACAGGCAGGGAAAACCTAGCTTTCCCAGGTCTACAAATAAGTAGTGTACAGAAAAGATACCAAATTCTAAAACAGAATTAATATAATAAGGTGTTCTCCAGTAAGTAAGCTTTGGACCTGGGGATTGTGGGTCACAGAATTGAAAGTGGAGCAGAGAAGACAAAACATTTATTTCTGTACAGTCTCCAGAAGGTAAAAGCTTTCTCACGCAGACACCAGGGTCTCTGTAGGCTTCAGGGAACAAACTCAGAGACTTCAGAGAATTCTGCATGGGTATGGAGGCATAGTTTTTTTCCTTCTACTCAGACAGATCAAAGTTGATAGCAGAGGTACATAGCAAGGCAGGTAGCATAAGGCTGCTAAATTCTGCTATGGTTTTGTGACTACGTGCTGGAATTCTTCCACCCATTTTGTGTCCAGTAAAGATTTCACAAAGGAGCAAGAGAGTAACAGCAAAGAGGATCAAGAAAAGTTCCTGTACGTTTCCTTCATCACTCTAAAACAGGGGGGAAAAAAGGCAGAAATATTGTGCTGAACACCAAATAAGCCCCATACTTGAAAGTAAGATTGATCTGCTTGCAGTTTATGCAAGTATTATGTGGAAACAAATGTAAAGAGATATAATCTATTCAATTCAGGTCTTCTATCATCTACATCCTATTCTAGCATCTGGGAGGAAAAGGAAAGAGATGCCTGCAAACAGTTGTTAAAGACTAATATTGACAACTGTGATACAAGCAGCCCTTCCGTTGTCTATGTTCCTTTCAACAACAGAAAACCAGGGCTACCGTTTATATTCTACAAAACAGATACACAGCTCCCTTGAAACCTATTGATTGTCCTGTCTTTTACATCTACATTAGTTACTTTTGATATTTGAATGTGCCCTGAAAATTCTGATACAAAATGTTAAAAAACATATTCCAGAAAACTCATCAAGTTAAATACAACCATCTTTCTTCAATGTCTTTCTAGAACAGCACACAAGTTTGTTGAAGGATGAAAAATTGTTACGTGACACACATAAAACACCTGTGAAATTCACTGAGTTTATATTTTTATTATACAACATATGTAAAGACATATGATTGGTTTTGTTAAAGTTTAGCTTTGTCTCCAGCATCAGCTGCTTCCAAAAATTTAATCATCCTGCAGATTATCAGAGTGCATTACAAATTTCTGATAAAGTTCAGAAAGCCGTTTTATTTTGCTTAAATAACTCACCATGCAATAACTGTAGCTTCTTGGTAGCCTACTCTGTGTTACACAAAGACAGAACAAAGGAATTAAATCTTTTAGTTGCCTGACATCCTTAATTTAAGCTTGCATGGCCTTGTTCCAAGCCCTGGGAAAAACAGCCTATTACAATTTCAGAACTTGTATCATCTTGTATGATACAAGGTATGTATCATCCTTGAGATGATACATACCTTGTATGATATCTCCTTGAGATATCCTTGTAATCATCTTCTCTCAGGCAATTGCATGCTTACTTTTGGAACATATTTATACACACACAGAGTTCCTCAAGTCCTTCTATTAATTTGGTTACCCTTTGTTATTTGCCCACGTCTATAATGCTTTCATTTTATTAAAGTACACACCAAACCATACCAAACTCCAAATGCAGCTTCATGAGACTAGTGTTCTAATGTTATGTTTTATATCACTATCTAAGCAGCCTAGAATTTGTTTGCTTTTTTACTGGTATTTGATGAAACTCTACTATCACCCTCAGATCCTCCTCTTATTTAACATATGCACCACAATCACAGAGTCCGTATTTTCTGTTTTTCCTTGTCCTTATCCATAGTTCTATTTAACTGTCCTTTCCTTTAAATTGCATAAGCTTCTTAACTTACTTACACTCAAAGACAGGGACCTATAGTGCCATCTTGGTCTATAGTGAGCTATTGCAAGTAGCTTGTGTTACCTACTACCACACTTTGCTCCTGTTTGTTTGCAGACACAAATGGTACAGGAAGAAAGGCAGACATTTTAAAATGTGCATCATGATCAGTAGAAAAATATCCCCAGAGAAAAATCTTCCAGTTTCAAGTTAAGTTTGAGACCCAGACTGATTATTTTTCTCTTAATGTACTTAGCAACCATGTGGCAAAAAGCTTAGTAATTTCTGCTTTTTTCAGTAAGAGCAGTCTTCCGCTACAGTATTTCCGCTTTCTCTTTTAACACAAACTAAGGTGAAATGTCCCAGAATCATTCACAATAACATAATGAAAAACATGGGGAGCTGCAAAAACATACAAGGATCTACAACATGGCCCTGTCCATAAATTTCAGGAACTACTGGTAACAGTTCAAAGCTGTCTCAAGATCCAGACAACTTCACACTTGACCTTGCGCCTCTGCATATTCTCCCAGTTTTTGGTTGACTGTCTTCAGGGCCACCAGTCCATCTTCTTTAAAGGAACGCTGAAGGAGACCTACCCTCTCCACAGGTATTCTCACACAGGTATCCTCTGTTAATCATCAGACCATCTATATCTTACTGTTTACCTGGACTGTTTCCTTAATCCCCTACTTAATAATCTTCGTTTCCACATTAGTCTTTCAATAGCCTATACATCTATGGCCTCAGTCTTTACTCCTTATTCTGCCTGGGCTGCAATCATTCATAACACCTGCTTTCTGAGCAAAAGGTTTGTTATACTGAGAAGCTAACAAGACCCATCATAAATGGTTTTCATAAATGTACAAGCCTGTCACAGAGCCTTAAATTTGTAACTGTTACTTTTATACATGCTACCACACAGTATTGCTATGATGACGCACTTGAAAGCACAACTTACTGTCTCAGAGGTCTGGAATGAATATTAAGCCTCTCCCCTCCCCACCCCCCAAGTGCAAAGAACTGATCATTCCAATTAAAACAAAGCTACACATCTATAAATAATGAACACAAACACTAGCATAAATGTACCCATTATTTTCCTCTCATAGCCCTCTAGGGAAAGTGCAAGTTAATAAGAACTGTACTCTCTTCTATTTAATCGGCAGATTTTGTAATTCCATAGCACTGGGATATTTCACAAGAAATTTCAGTCAGCTGTACTTTCCTTGCATCAGGTGGTAATAGCATTTCAAAATTCATTAGTTATTGTACTAGCTTACATGCGTGAATGCAGAAGGTTATACACATTAGCAGTGTTTCTCTCAGAATAATTCTGTCTAGACAAGTTTTACTCCTAGTTCTCAGTTCTGCACTTGTTAGAATGCCTGCTACTTCTGTCTTCACTTTGAAAGAAAAAAAATCCTCTAAGATGCAATACTGTCTTTAACTAAGATGAAAGATAAATGTGTGTCCCCATTCATATGAAAGTGAGAAATCATAACCCTCCATAAAAAGATAGCTGAAGTGAACTTCAGTTTTCAATGACTGACTGACATGAAGATATAAAAGCACACTGCATAAAACCATGAAGGTCATGTAAAAATGAGTTGTCTTATTACACTATTGCAATCTTCAATGTTCCTTTTATATTCTAGATATTGGCCACTGTTCAAAAAATAGAACAGAGCTCATAATGCTCCTGGTGTAGTTTACAAGGAGAGGTGAAAGAAAGATAGGGATACTTGTCTTTTATTTCCAAAGTAGTTTTTGGCAACTAAGATGCATATTATGGTGTTAACAGTGCTGTAGTTTTCCTCATGTATGACTACAATCCCTTTTCTAGATTTCTTACTCCTACACTGTGTAATTACGGTGTCATTCTTTTGGATATTTCATCTTTCAATGAATTTTAAAATACGGACTACATTTGAAAAAAAAGAGCCCAAGATACACACAATATATTAGGCAAACTGTCTAAAAATCCATTTGCAAGTGTTATTCCTGTAAACATCAAAGATACAAAACCTGTCAGCATTTCTTACATCTACACTCTTAATCTCAGTTCTTAAATTAAGCCCCACCCTTTACAGTTAGGAAAAACTGCATCTGCACCAGCCATAGAGATATGTTCAATCCATATAATTTTTTTCCCTCCTCTCCATAAGCATCTCTGCTTCTGTAACTGAAATCTAGGTCTTTAACTTTGCTGTTGGATTTAAGTTTCTCTTCTTTTTGATGTATTGATAGAGAAGGTTTTCTGAGGTTTGGGGTGAATTTCTAGTGTATTTGTTCAAGTAAGGAATTGATAACAGTGTTTAAAAATGCCAGGCGTAATACTGGCAGATGCTACACAAGCTTCCCTGCAGAGCTCTGCAAATGCATTTCAGCCCTGACCTATAACACCCCTGCTATTCTTGATCTGGACCTCTCCTGTGCAGGGACTGACAGAAGTTATCTGGTAATGTGGCTTTGTGATTTGGACAGAGAGCCTCTAAGGACTAAATAGACACCCCAAAAGTCATCTTCACTTATTTGCTAAGCCAGTTATATGATCAGATCTAGATTATGCAAAAGTTAATAGGCATTGTCATGAGTCAGTAAATATGAAATTGTTTTTCAGCATCTGGACAGAGTGTTTAAATGGTAAAAAAAAATTACCTTAAAGGTTATTCACAAACACACAGAAAAAGAAAGAAACCTATAGCCCTCCCCCAAAAAGGAAAGGTGCTTGGAATT
This sequence comes from Limosa lapponica baueri, assembly GCA_002844005.1. Classification (NCBI taxonomy): domain Eukaryota; kingdom Metazoa; phylum Chordata; class Aves; order Charadriiformes; family Scolopacidae; genus Limosa; species Limosa lapponica. The sequence goes on along the minus strand of KZ505947.1, from coordinate 58,951 downwards.
AAGGCATACAAAAGCACTATTTTTTTCTTACAAGTATATAATATCTTTACATCCTGCATACAAAATCCCCATGGAGAGTTTCATTTTGTGCTTACAACTGACCCGTCCCATGGAGTCACTGGTGTACTAGTGCTGTTTACTCAATGTGCCAATTAGGCAAAGTTTCAGATTATTTCCCCATAACAGTAAAAAAAAAGTTTGAAGTGCTAGAAGCTATACATAAAGGATGTTTAATGAGAAAGCATTACTGAAAAAAAGAATTCTGTCAGGAGTGCTAGTTCGAAGTGACCTGGATGGCCAAGCAGTTCCTGTCCATTGTCTGTGAGACTGTAGAATACATCGGGGACAGCACAGAAAATATGTAGAAACAGACCAGCAGCACATCTTCACTACTATAAGCTGCCATAGATCTCTTGATGTCAGAGCTATGACAGTTTACACCTGCTGAGGATTTCTCCCTAGTGCAGTAAGCAAACTATAGCACACGTCAGGGCAGAAAAGGAGATGGATCCCCAGACGCTTATTATGTAAGTGCATGTTTACATTATTTCTTGACATGCAAGCTAAGCACATCAAACCTTTGTTTCTGTTATCTTGGTAATATGGCACAGTTCTGCATCTTAAGATATAAAATTTTAATAAAGATTTAGCAGGTTTCAAAATTCTTAATGAACACATTGACCTTTTCTTGGGAATAATATTCTACTACCACATTCAAAATATGCATAGTAAATTTCTTTAGATAGCATGTTAATGACTAACTTATAAAACTTTGAAAATAAAGTACTTGCCAGCAAAATAACAACATACTTAAAAGTTATATTTGTGTGAACAGTGCAGCGTGTCACTGCAAACCAAACCAAGATTTTAAGTACACTTGTTTCAAACCAAAGTAGAAAGTATTGAAGAGGTATTTATAGCCAATACCTGTGTGATGCAATACTGGACACCACCATGGGAAACAGGCGAGACACTAAATCTAAGTTATCAGTTATTCTAAAGTACAACACCAAAGCCAATCAGTAACACATGTTCCTGGTTAATCAATACAAATACAGCAACTGTAGTGAAACTTTACACTGAAGACATACTTTTATCTCTGAGTCAAGAACTAGCTGAATGCTGGATAACTCCTAACAAACGTATGCAATATATTTTTAATTTTTTTTCTTAATCTTGCAATCTTTAAATATCTACAGCTCTCACTGAGATGGCAAGAAATGTGTAAGTAAGAGTTTTGTACCTGTAACACTTCATTTGAATGAATGGCAAATATGAGAAGTTTTCAACACTATTTCAACTCTATTTGTGTCCTACCAATCTCATGCTAATATGAAAACATTTAGTCTATTTTTCGATAGTATAGCTACAATCCAATATTTCAGGAAGTTACATGGAAAATATGTATCATAGAGTAAGTGTCTTGAATTATGAAAAACAATGCTCACAAAAAACATGGAAACACTAAGCAAAGAAAATAAATGTGTTTCTGCACCTAGAACATTAACTCATTTCCCCTGGTTTGTGGCCTAGACAAACTCAGAGAGCCTGGTAGCTTTCTTACTCCATTCTGATTACAATTCTTGTCATAAAAAGCATGTCAATATTTAAATATTTAGTAAAATTCTCTGCAGTCTAGATATATAGCCCTTCATAATAGATTCTGATAGCTGCCCATGTGTAGAAAGGCAATAAAGTACAGCCAGCCATTTAAAACTGATAATACTTTAAAAGCCCATGAAGGTAGTTATGGTAGGCTGACCTTGGCTGGCAGACAGACACCCACCCAGCTGCTCTCGCAGTTCTCCTCCTCAGCATTGTAGTGGGAGAAAATAAGATGAAAAAGCAATGGGTCGAGATGAAGACAGGGAGATTACTCACCAATTACCATCACGGGCAAAACAGACCCAACTTAGGGAAAATTATTTTATAGCAACTCAAAACAAAGTTGGGATTGTGAGAAACAGAAAGCTAAAACACCTTCCCTCTAACCCTCTTTTTGTCATGCTTACAGTTGTGACACTGCACTAGTAATAATGGTAAATATGAGAAGTTTTCAAAACTATGTGAACTCTATCCACGTCCTGTCAATAACATGTTAATCTAAAAACTCCTTCACTCCTTCATTCCCAGCTCCTCTAGGAATGGGGGTTACTGTCAACCCACAACAGATCCTGCCTGCTGCTTCTTCCTCCTCACACTCCTCCCCTCCTCCGGGTTAAACCTGTTCCTGAACCCTCTGTGGAGGGTTCTCTCCACAGAGGAGGCACCACCTTGGACGAGGGGCTCAGCTGTGTCCTGCGGTGGGTGGGCTGGAGCTGGCTGGAACCCTCTGTGTCCAGCCCAGGGCAGCCCCGGCCGCTTCTCACAGTGGCCGCCCGGCAGCCACCCGCTGACACTGCTGAAACCTACACTCATACACCCTGTGCAGCAGTATCTAAGAAGGTAACATTTCCTCTGATCCCACTCTAACTGAAATCAGGACAATAACAAAAATAAGCAACCAAAAACAAAACCCAGCCAACCAAACAAGAGAATATAGAGCTTTCCTCTGACAACCCCTGCATCAACACGCACACTTAACCAAAGCCTGTCTGTATGACATTTCTACATGTAGTAAGGATCCAAAACAAAAAAGGACATTAAGCCTACTTAGCTTTTGGGACTACCTCCTAGTGTAACCTTGAAAGCTTTTTGCATTTTTCCCAGCTTGCTTCGTTTTCAGTTATTTACTCCATTTTATTTTGTTTTCAGGTACTTTCTCCATTTACTCCATTTCATATCTTCCACTTCATCTTTGCAATCCATAAAGCATGAGCACCACCTCATCTCCAGATAGATAACACAGGTGAAGAAAATGAACTACAATTAGCCAAGTGGCTTACCCATTAAGCTGCAAAAATGAATACCACTACTGTTGAAGGAACATTTGTCGCACACGAGGTAGCTGCTTCGCATCAAATACCTAACCATGCTCTCTGCAGCAGTCTCCCTCATCTCATGGTGACAGTCTTGAGAAGTGGGTTCATTTCAACTTGAACTCTTTATGAGTAACAAAGGGGATTGTAATTGTAAAACTACCCAATCCCCTTTCTCCCAATCCTTTGTCTGGACATCTGTCACACATTGTAAAGAGCAGAAAAGAGCACTGTTTCCATCAAAACCATTAAAGAGGCAAGAATTAGGAACTATAAAGCATGACAGAAATATGAAATCAATAACAGGAATACATAACTTGCCACCTAGATATAAATGAATTTTACTCCTTACATACGCAAATCCAAAGAAAACACTGAAGTACAAATTTGCCGCATGACTGAATTTACCCTATTTTTTGCTCAGTTTGTTACACAAATTTATGACAAACATTTTCTTAGTGAATTGATTGCATAGTTTACACCACTCTTCAAGATGATACAGGACCTTTATTATCTCTCCATGGGATTTCCATTCTAAGTATTTTAAAGTTAGAAATAGCACACTGCAATCATTACTTTTACACAAGTGCCCTGTAAAACATATCTTTTGCTATTATTAATTTAGGATGTTCAGAACCACAAACTCAGTCATTCAGAAGACTATGAGGAATTACAAAATCATTGGTTAGATAACTGGCAAAAGAATATATTTCCCTGTCTAGCAAAAGAATATATTTCCCTGTCTAGCAAAAGAACTTGTGCACTTATTTAGTGTTAAATATATTATTTCTTTCTGAGTTACTTCTCAAATTTATACCTACTTTACTAATTTTCATTATTTATCTAGAATGAAGCGTGCTACATTATCTGCATACATATTAATTCAATCTGATACTGTCTCCCACTTCACTAAAAGCTAGGTTCATGTGAACTCTGTTTTTAAATTGCCTGACCTCAGAGAGAGAAACTGTTAGTTCACAATCACAGGTCTCCAGTTGAGAAAAGATAATTCTTAACAGCTTTGTGATACAGCATCCCTGAAACTGGTTTGCTTCCGCTTATCTAACTTATTTTCAAATGTACAAAAGAACACCTGATACAGAATGCTGAAATCTCACTTGTATTTTGATTGAATAAGAAAGCAAAACTCAGGAGAACAAGAAACACCCAGTTTATTAAAGTCAAAACCTTAAAAGTGACCTGCTAGCAGGTCTGAGAAGTAAGTAAGTAAGTGTTCACTTTCAAAGTTGAATTTTAGCCTTTGTGAAATGTGCGGTAGGAAATCCTGGAAATGAATCATTCACACAGACTGTACCGATTATGTACAGCTTGAGAAGCAGCAGTGAAAAATTTCCTGTGTATCCAAATTCTGTTCTAGACAGAGCAATATCATTTTATTTTGAGACTCAGGATTTTGATGAAAGAAAACGAAGAAAAAACACGCTAAATAACATTATGGAATACAGGTGATTTGGACTTTTAGATGTGGGATGGTTACTGAACAACGTATTGCTAATACTCACATGAATTTAAAGAAACAATAGGAACCAATCTACAAAAGTCTAATCTAGACCTATAAACAAAGACCAAAAAAACATGACACCAAAGGTTAGATTATTGATCAGTAGTGTTGCTGTTCATTAGTTATCTGACAGCTAATTTAAATGCACATGTGGCTCAACCTGTTATGTAACACAATTCAAACATTTAAATGAAAAAGAAAAAAAAACACAAATACCTTCACTTTTGTAAAGCCACTAGACATCTCAGAATTCTGAGATGAAAGAAGTAAAAGGCCAAATGAATTGACTACACTACTCAAAGATCTCGCCTTAAAATAAATGGCAAAGCAACAAACCTCCGTTTGAAGACTCCCATCTTCCAGAGAAAAACATAAAACTCATATGCCTCAATATCCATGTAAGAAAAGCCATAGATGGGATACTGCAAGCAGCACCAGCAGCCAAGCAGAATCACAAATTTTTAACACCTATTATTTCAAATCCTCCTGTCAAGCCTTCCCTGGACTTTAGTCCTATGTGGGTGATTTGCACGAGTTCTTTAGCCAGTGTAATGGGCAGGGTAAGAAAATGTTGATTTAATAATACTGAGAAAGGACAGGATCTGGAGGCATTAGCAGGGATCGTCTGAATATTTATCCCATTTTATCTCCTTACACACTCATCTGAAATACAGATTATTTGATTACCTTTACTATCTTATAATGAAACATAACTAGTTCTAAGTTTATCAGACACTGCCAACTCCTTATGAATAAGCTTTGTTTCAAAATTAGAAACTCTCTATGGCAGAAATAGCAATCTTGGCATAAATTTCTAGAAGTACTAGAAAAAATGTGCTTTAAAGATCTGTGCTTGTATTGCCAGTCAAATTTTGTACTGCTGGTGGCTTAAACAAACGTAGAGATAAAAAAGCAACAGATGAAGGTAACTGGTTAAAGTAATTTATCTCAAAAGACAAACAGCAAACACTGAATTGCTTATTCTATTTCAGAGAGGATTTGTCTTGAAAATCACCTTCTTTTTTCCTTACTCAGGTTGCTGGTGCAGCTGGAAACTCAGATGAAAAATTAGCTAACAAACAGTCCCCGAGACACATTTGTTCAAAACCTGCTTCATCTTCAATGGACACCTGAGGAGAAACTAGTTAAAAGCTTGACAGATTCAACACACGGCAAAGCATCTTTTGTTGGCAGTGCTTTAAATTGCTATGAGGGAGGGTGTATCAGTGAATCAGAGGTCAGTAGAAGGGAAAAAAAGCCACTATTGCCTCCTTTTAAGAAAAAAGACTCAGATACAGAATCTCAAAAGTTCAGAAAACCACAAAATTTTCAAAATTAATTAAAAATCTTAAGCAAATCTTAGTTATCTGTGGAAACATATATTCTAAGAGTGATTTTACGTGTAGCAATTTTCACATCAAGGACAGATTCTCCCAATTCATACCTCTGACCTTCACAAGAGTCAAACTTGGAACAGCATTCCAGAACAGTCATCCTTTAGATGCAGGAGAATAAATAAGCCTATTTTTAAAATACAGTTTGATAAACTGATGAACAGGAGTATATGATACGCTCAGATGTGATAGCATAGGCCTGTGCTTGATGACCCAAAGAGTTCTTTTCAGATCTGTTTCTTAAATTCCACTGACATACACAAATGCAAGGAACGTGCATACTATCCAAATACAACTGGATCAGATTTAATGAAGTATGGATTAGAGACTCTGAACAAAAAGGATGGTATGTTTGCAAGGTATCTGCAAGTATAACAGAAAACAACAAAAAAATCAAATTAAATAGGATTGCCTGAATAACTCTATTATAATAGTAATAGCCTCTCTAATATTTGTTATTTCTTCATGATCTTAGTTCAGGCCATAAGGAAGTCTTCTCAAGTTGAACATCAAGTAAGGTGTTTCTCCTACTACCAAGATCTTCACTGTACTTAAACCCATCAATCACAATCTGGCTTTACTATAAATCAGAGGCTACTGGTGTTGGAGTGGCCTTGTGCCAACAACCTTAGAATTGGCTTGGACTGAAGATGTACTTAAATACTTGGCCAATATATAATAATAATAATAATAATAATAATAATAATAATAAGTAATTTTAAAAGGGTAAGTAGGGATTATGAAAGGGCCTGTGAGTATGAGCACTTAATTTCCTTTTCACTTCCCAGTCTTTCTTCCATAACCCTCTTCAGAAAGGGAACAGACAAAGATTATAGGCATAAAGTTCTAGAATGTATAAAAACTATTCTTGCACAGATGTTCTGAATCCTGCCTTTTCTTCCATGGGATAGTGCCATGTCACCCACCCTGCAAGATGGAATGAGTGTGCACTTAGAAGCAAACAAAACTCTTCACTTCTTTCTCCTGGATATGAAAAAGGCCTCTATAGGCAGAAGCATGCACAGAAAAAAATTATAATCTAAAGACAAAAAGAAATGTCCTGTTCCATTCACAGCTGGATCAAAGAGCATAAGCTTCCCACAAGGCCATCAGAACTGAAAAGGAAGCAGGTGCATTTCATTGAAGGTGACCACTTCAATTCTGTTTTTCTGATTGGAAATTCAGATCGTTCCATGTGCAGAACCTGCATCTACATTCTGGTTTTAAAATGTTCTTTTCATGGTTAAAGATGCTCAGTCAGTTTCCTTTCTTTATATGTATAAAGCAATAGATAAAATTCCGTATTGGTAGGTAAAAAGGAATGCAAATGTAAAGGAATCATTTATCCCCTTTGACTAATCAAACCATGAATTTGCTGATTTGCTGGGGGAGGAGGGGAGGAAGCAGGAAGGGGGAGCGGGGGGACATTTAATTTTCATTACAATCTAACTACAATTATGAGTTGTGTCACTACAGCAATGAGTCAACAAATTTGCTTGCATCTCTTTGTACTCACAAATTTTGCATCTCTTTGTACTCACAAATTATACCTACTTATGCCTGACAACAATCCAGCACACTTTTTGTTCCAAAGAGTAAAAAACTCTAAAGTATGTTTTAAAGCTCTTTTCAAGACACAGTTTGACTTATTCTCTTTTTGACTTCTATTCTACTTCCTGCTTTCCAACCTACCTGAATGCTGACGTGCAAGAATCCAAGCATCTGACCAGCTAAAAAAGCTGCAGGAAAGGCATGTGGTGTTCTACAGCCACAGGACAGATGCATGTATGTGCAGTTCCACGATTGGTATGCCTTCAGATGAGACAGGTCAACTGGCGGACAGCAACTATACTGCCAGCCTGATGCCATGGACATGTACCCTCAGAAAAGTTTCTTCGAGCTTGGATTTCTCTCTAACAGATACAGGCCTGGCTGTAGTGCAATAACCTGGCACCTTTCTCTTCAGAAAGCCAGAGACATATTGTAGAGCTGTGCTGGGAATGTGTTACAGTCAATCTCTGTGTCAGAGAATTAGGAGGTGAGGTGTAAAGAGTAAGTCTCACAGCCACAGCATGGGAACTTAACAGGTTTTTCTTCTGGAAAGAGAAAAGATGAATGGTTATGAGTACCTTTCCTTTCTGGAGGCAAGTCTGAACAATAAAGCCTGTTCTCATATGTCTAACTCCAATCTCACACTAGAGAGAAGACCGTAACTAATATTTCCAGTGAGGCTATGAAGAGTCTATGCCTGAAAAAGGCAGGCTTCCTCTAAAAACCATGATAGAGTAGGCATGAGGAAAGATTGGCTCTATTCCATGTTCCACTTCTAACACAGAGCTCATTTAACTCTTTTATAATAGTATTACATTCAATTGTCCTGAAACAAGTTTGAAATGGGTATTTTAATCCAAAAGCAGCTTTAGTGAAGGGAGCTAGAAGTCAAAAATATTAATCTGCCTCTCCTCATTAATCATAAGGCAGTTTATATGCTCTGACCATATGCATTCTTAATAAAAACAGCATTAGCAATCACAGGAATGATCCGGTTTTAATAAATTTTGTAATATTTACATTTTCAAATAAAATGGATAACAGGTGTGTTCAGCAAAAAAGATGCTTTTTTTTGCCTATGTAAACCTTTAAAATGCTGTTATATTAAGGACTTCCAATACTTCACCTTGATACCAATCATCACAAACTTGAGTTATTAATTATATTAAAGAAAAAATATTTTTTAATTCCTCTACTTTAGTCATGATTTTATGGAATTGGTGCATAATGATTCACCATAATCTTTCATTCATTTACTATGACCAACATTTTTTACAAGCAGAAAGTAATTATTTCACTTTACAGTATCTTACCTAAGGATCTCAAAAAGTTAAAAATTGTCAGCTAATTAATTCTAACAAGATTCCCATAATTTGGAAAAGGTTATAAAAGTATCACTTCAGCCACCAGCAAAATGCCTTGTCCTCTGATGTGAAATGCAATAGCTGACTGAAAGGTCTCAGTAGAATAATATTTTGAGTCTTTTTCTACCATGTGCTCAGCAGTCTCTATTAGACAGTTTTATATTGTTCGGGATCTTACAAAGTCAGACATTAAATGACTTCAGAGAACACATACATTTATGTAGGAAGGGTCAAGAAACACATGTGGTTCTCTACAGAAGGCACAGACTTAAAAAAGTAAAAATTTGGAATTAATATAGACTATGCATGTTCAGCCAGATGTCCTTTTCATGTTAGCAAAATTACTTAGCCATAGTGTTTGTTACTTTTACATTCTGGGACCCTTTAGCGCAATTATCGGACTAGTAATTTAACTGTTACACCATCAACATGCAAATGCTAGCTTAAATTGCTAGCACATGGCAATATTTGTAGGTTTAGAAAAGACATGATAAGTCACATGCTTCTGGCAAGCACTTTAAAAAAAAAAGGTTCACTAAACATACATTTGGCACAGCTAATTATAGAATCACAAAACTAAATTAAATACAAATATAGGAGTGCAACAGATGACATTCTTGAACCATCCTGATTTGCATTGGGTAAAAACCCCAACACATCTCAAGAAATACGGTCAACAATCCATCCCATTGCTGAAAAAAAAAAAAAAAAAAAAACAACACCAAAAAAACACCCCAGAAATGAACACTAAAGCACTAGGGAAAGAACTGTCTGCAAAGCTATTCCAAATGTATCAAAAATATGAAGCTTTTATAAATCTAGAAGCACAGGTTATAATTCTCAGTGATCCTGCAGACTCTGCAGCACCACTGTAGCCACAAAGCAGCCACTCGCCAATTTAAATGACAGGCTATCCGGCAGGCCTCAGGTCTAGTTTACAGCTACCTTCAAGTTTGTTCCATGTCTAGATTTGGCACGAAACTCCCAAAACATCTAATCTTTTCTTACAAAGAGCAAAAAAAGCACAAGTTTTTCATTTGGGACAGGCTGAATCCTTTGTGCTAAACCATGTGCTATGCTTTCTGAGGGGCATAGTATGCTTTCTGAGAGGCAAAGCACACAGGGAAAAGTTCATGATGCCTTTAGTCATGCCACATTTTGAATTGCTCTAATATAAAACAGGCTCTCAACAGTGTTGATGGACCGCACAACATTACAAAGCCACACAGAGCCCTCCTTTCATTCTGTCTGCAGTCTCTTCCTTTTCTTTATTCTCTGGTTTGGAAGTTTACGGAGACACTGCATAGAATAGGTGATATATATTTGTATGGCCTCCTATGTTTAATTTAGATGCTGTAGTTACTATGGCTCTTCAGATTTTGAGAATTGTATGTTGTTTAGACCTCATACTATTTAGGAATGCCAGACCATGACTCCCTAGAAAGACAGCTGAGAGGTCACTAAAGCTTAATCAGTACCATAATCACAGTGCAGTTCATTCCCTGAAAGAAGAACTCTCCCCTGTACCTCCAACCGCCACAGAACACAAAGATCAGAAGAATGACCTCTCTAGTTCACGGGTCTGACTCAGCTCCTGGGCCGGTTTTCTAAAGTGCTGTCAGTGTGTGAGCCACTTACTAAGATCCTGAATAACAGTGTATAGGGTGATCATGAATCATCATGGCAGAACTCAGCAAAAGACAAACAGTGTGAAGCAGGTGTGAGCAGAAGAAAGATGGGGGTAGGGGGCAGGGAAGAATACAAGCATATAGGTGAAAAGGGTATTACTGCATTTGCTTTCCCCTCTCCTTTTTCCTAAATGATTTTTCTTGGCAGCTGTTTTCTGTTTTCCAGCTACTTTGTGCCTCCTAAAACACTGTAATGCAAATGTCAATATTAAAAAAAATACAGAAAATCTGCAAAAGGACAACTTCTGCCTCTTCTCAGAAGGGACCAAGAAATACTTTTGCCCTCCACCCTCAAAGCAGGGAGGGAAGCGTAGCAGAGAATTTTCTTGAATCTTCTTCAATCATTTTTCTAACATGCTGAAAATGTGACTCCTGCTTTCATCTTCCCTGTCTCTATTCCTTCCCAGTGTTTGCTTTGTTCTTAAGATAAAATGGTGCATATCATTAACAGTCTTTAATGGACTTACTATTGTTTTGATTTTTTTTTCTTTCAGCACTGTAGTTTGTACCTGCAGCTGCTTACAAAGTATTTCAAACAACCTAAAACAAGTGGCCTGAATGATTCAAGATTATTGGTAAGGGCACACAGAGCCTTTCAACTCCCTAAGACAAATTAAAATGCATCATAAGAGGATAGTGATGAAAGCCATAAGCAATTATGTCCTAAAGTTTTATATGAAACAAATGTGGTGTGCTCAGTGATCTATTCCACATTGAGAAATCCACTACATGTGGCACTAGTTAACAGGACTTGGCAGTCTCCAAAGAATGGTTGCAGAACCAGTGCTTTGTGAAATGATTTGCTCTTTTAGCCCTGAAAGAGGTGCTTTAGCTCAGAATTTACACAGTACATAAAGATGTGTTAGGTATGGCAAGCCTTATGCAGAGTGGTAAGGATGTGGACCAATTCCATGACCACTTCACTGTTCTTTGCTGCTCAGAGATCTCTGAGAAGTTTAACAGTACGAATATTCATAGTACCAGATGGTCTGAAATTTAACTACACAGAGGATGGAGTGGGAGGGAAAAGAATAACCTTTACCTTTACTGAAATAATCAAACTGTATAATACAGTTTAGTCAGAGTGTTATTATTTTTTTTTCTAATACTGCTTCCTTATTTTTACAAGGGCACTGCCAGAAGGCAGCCCTGATAGCTGGCTCCAGGAAAACAAAGGTTCCAAGACACAGGGAAAAAGGGGATCTCTTGGACTGAGCCAGCAAAGGGGAAGATACAAACAAATACAACTTGTGTATGCCCAACCCAACTGGTCACAGGTACCTCACAATTATCCTTCCTGACAACGTTGTAGAAGAGAATGCAGAGAGATTATCTCAGTCCCTGGCTGGTTATTGCTACCAGCCGTCATACTATTGTTCTGATATATTAGACCTTTACAGTTAATGCCCCCAGACCAAGGATACTGCCTTCTGAAGAACACCGTAAGAAAATGAGCACTCCATGTAGCCATACGTTTCACATATCCTCAAACTGGTTATGGGCATATGTCTTGCTTCCACCAGAGACCCTTTAATTATTTCAGAGACCGAAAATGAAGTATTAAAGGGTGCCTGGAATGCCTCACATCAACCAATGTAAAGACCAAAACAATATGTTAATATTGTAGACAATTTTGCTCCTAATTTCTTATGTCATACGTTTATGGAATCAAAATCGAAATTCAGAAAAGCAACACTATTCAAAGAACAACACAACATAACATGTACTTCGACACAAAGCAGGAATGAGGATCAAATGCAATAGATCAGAATAACCACACTCAAGAATTCAAATTACTCAGTAATTTTAAAAAGGTAGAGTATTTTATGGTCCATAATTCTATGCATCACCTGCTATTACACTTTCATTTTTCATTTGACCAAATGTTCCCTGCAGATATGCAACACCTGCACTCCAATACCTAGTAAAAGTGAGATTCTTATGGAAGCTTTATAGGTAAACTCTAATCATTTAGTGATTAGTCATATTTCATGCAAAGTGCCTACAAAGTTCAGAGCACAAAAGGGAATAATACCTAAACCTATCATAGTAAATTAAATTCTTTTTTGCTTCCAGTACTCTTAAAGAGTTTTAAGCATATTTTAGGTTCGCAAGAATAAACAGTGACAATTTGTTTTTCAGAGGGTTTGGGTAAATAAAGCTATCATTAAATCCACCCTGAGTACAGTCATCTGCAGACTTAGACACTCAGAGAAATGCTCTGGGAACCTTTGAATGCTTCTTGAAATGTTAAACATATAAGGTTCCTCAGACATGTTTTTCTGAGGTCTTGCACAGCATGCAAGTAGCAAAGGATTTTGCCCTCGGTTTTGCTATTCCTGTGCATTGTGCACCCTCTACTGGCAACAAAAACTGTAAGTATTCGAACCCTTTTCAGGCTTTACCGTCAATGCAAGAAACACCTTTTATTAAATGTATTTTTACCTATTTTCTCAGGTTATTTCAGCTCTCATACTTCGTGCCACACAACAGCTGAACATATTGAAATGAAACTTTAATTAAGGTATTAACACCTTAAGTGGATTGTCACAATGCTATTACCGTGCAGTTGGTATGTGGTTTCATGAGAATTCTGTTGTAATCAAGGTCACTCTTGCAATATCTATATTAACATTATACTTACTTACCCATAATCAATAAGCAGCTCTCTCAGGCCCTTGAAATCTCAAAGTTCAGTCCATCTGCAGCAGACACACTACAATATCTCTTGGATTAGAACAATTTTCATGTAATTTGCACAATGGATTTTCTGATGTAACTAGAACACAAAATAATGGTAACCAGGAAGTCCAGAAGTGATAGACAAGAATAAAAAAAGAATCTAAAATCATCAGCCAAGGACTAATCCTAACTATACAAAGAAAAAAAACAACGCTATAAGTATACCTTAAAAAGTAGTTGTAAGCAAATTCAAGATTCTGGATGAGATAGCAGCAATTCAAATTACTGCTCTCAATTAGGCTAAGGCATTCAGAGAAAATACATCCTTACCCCAAACCAGAGGGATTGGTAGATGTCTTATAGAGGGCTAAGAGATGCTTACACTGAATATACACAGAAAAGCTTGCAGCTGGTCTGTAGTGTGCCTGTACCAGACATATGCACCCCGAGATGGTAGAACTCTTGCAATTTCTATAAACCATTAAACGAAAGCAAAAAGATTCTATCTGATTAACTTCTACTAAAGATTGTAAGTAGTCATGTTGCACTGTTAATTTATACTAACAGGACATAGAGGCCTAGTTTTAGAGGTGTATATACTCAAAATGAGTTGATAGATACATGCACACTTGTCACCTCCCCAGTAAAAAAAGATTTTGCTGACTTGGACAAAACAAGGGTGTATTTTTCATGCTATTACCAGTTTTTCAGACAATCCGTACTGTGAATTGCATGCAGTTGTTTTCATAAATATGTTTCATTCAGCAGCATTGCAGCATTTGAACAGTTTCCAAAAGTGAAATTAACTCCATTCTGTGTTTTGAATAAATCTGTTCCCATAACAATTGATTAGAACGTTGCCTTTATAATAGTTAAACTGGATTACCATTAACATCAATGTACATCAACTCAAGCATTTATACAGAATTTACAGAAAGGGGCCTGATCCTAGGCTTCTATAAGTAACATTTTTTCCTACAAGTCCATACTAATTTACAGATAGGTCACTGTTAAACAGACATGCTACACCAAATAGTGTTAAACAAAAATAAGCAACATTTTAGATAGACAAGATAAACAACAAGATAGAATTAATCAGCTTTGTAGCATATGATTGCAAAAAACATTTTAGCAAACACCACACGTAATAAGACTGTTAAAGCTACTGTTTCAGTATTACAGTATAATGACTTTATGTACCTCAAAATGACAATTCTTACTTGTACATATTATGGTCCTAAAAATAAGCTACAATCTCTCCCCTCAATTCGTACATAGGAAGAAAATGCAGCATATAAAATCTCAGGCTCATGAGCAAAATTGTTACACTTTCATACCTAGCTTTTTAGTTCCAATGTCTATCAAATATCTGAAGTGACTTCTTTGCTGTAAAATAAACAGGTCTTGGTAAACATTTAGTAATTATTGCTTATGCCTTCCCCCCCGCCCCAAACATCTCATCTCCTTTGGAACTTCTTTCACAGTATTTCTTGTAATCAATGCAAATACCTAACTTAAATTTCTTTAGGCTTTTTAAACATAACTGGAGATTATGTGAATATTCACAATGTACATTAACTTGTTTTTATCCTGATACTTTTCCTCTCTTATCTTTTGCAAATGGCTCTCCATAGTAACAAGAATGAAAAGCTTTCCCTGGCAAGTACTGTTTTGTGTCAGATTTCAATTAAACAAACCATCTGAACCGACATTTCAAAAACAAAACATAATTTAGTATTTGCAAAGAAAATCACACTCAAGATCAGGTACTATGCAGATTCTGTACATGTTTCAGATAGTGACTTTAACATACAGATGACAAATTTAGAACTAATATATGTACCCAGAGCAAATGCATATCATACATATGTGGATATACAGAGATAAAAACACACGCACATTGCTTTGCTGTATTTCAGCCTATTTCGCTTGTTTTGTAGGATGAGAAAAGCATCCATTCCGTATTGTTCATACACAAGTGTTCTTGGTGTCACTACCTTACACATACACAAAACCAGATAAATACACACTACCTAGCTTCTGTATTGCAAACCACGTATTTTGTTATAAAATTGAACTAGCATACTCAATGTCAAAAATGTGTTTGTTTACACATGAAATCTGTTTATCTGGGACAATATTTTTGTTTGCTTTAAGCTCTTCAGAAATTGGACTGATCCACTGGTTTGTACTGTCTCAAATCTCATCAAAACCCTCTATTGACAGATTCTCAGACCCTGCTGCTAATTTGCAACGGTGAACAATGATTCACGTTTGTAACAACTCCCCTAAATTGTTTGCACTCCGACAAAACTGCATAATTAACCACTAATTTTTTTCGACTGCTTCACATATACTATTTGTTACTGTGATTCCTTTGACACAAATAGGTACCAACTCCCAAACCTTTCATGCATCCCAAACATCACTTCAATACACATTGCAACACGCACAGAATAGTGCTATCACACGTTTTACATGAGCTAGTTCAGGTACTAGTGGTCTAACTGGAGCCGTGCTCATAACCAGGCAGTTAAATCTAGATCTCAGCTGTGTTTTACTACTGAAATTTAGAGTTCACTAGTACAGAGACAGCTATTTTTAAAGCTCAGGAATACCAAGAAGGCAGTACAGGCACAGTCTTTGCCTGGTCAAAACCACCACTAAAGAAATGGGTAAAAGCCAAGAGGTGCAACTCAGTATTTCTGTGAAAAGCTTGATAGTTCCTTAAATATGTCATTTTCTTCAGATATTTAATAAAAACAACTGAAATAGCTTAAATCAAAACACAGTATACCCTGCTTTCTCACTTGCTGCATTTCACACAAGAGTATCTTAGTATCTTTTTTTAAAAGTAATGCATTTGTATATTTTTGCTTTAACTTCCATTTCTGCTTTTTAAACTCAATTTCAACTCAGTGAAATAGAAAACAAATGTAGATTTAATTAGACAGAAAAGATGCTTTAACTGCAGTGCAAATTCGATACCGAAAATCCAAAGAAAGCAGCTCTGCTTGAAATGTGTACAAATCAATTCATTATATTGATTTGAAAAGACTTGTACTTTAATTTAATACATAGATTACCAAAGGCCAGAGTTGATAAAGTCCTATATTTTGGTGGGTAGGTTTTACTGGAAAACTGATCATCTGTAAGACACTTAAAATCTCCTTTTTTCTTTCCAAATGACACAACCATTAGGAGCCCCTTAAATTCCTATTGCTAACTGTACTAATCTGTCATATACTGAAAACTTATAAGACAATTTGAATTCAAAGCAGAATATTAAGAGTCAGGTGACACCTTATGAAAATCTTGAATGACTGCTATTTAGACATAATATTTTTATGCTACATCTTTTCTCTGTCTTTCTTCAACCTTCTTCCTCTTGCTAGATAAGGCAGAATCAAGGCAGACTTAGCGGTCCATAGAGATGACGACATTGGGAAGTCATACGATTAGACAGACCAGAAACAACAGGCCCTAATTCACTTCTTTCAATGAAACTACACTCAAAAACAATCTTAGTAATTTGTTCAGTAATTAAATGTATAAGTGTAATTCAGCACAAAATATGAGGGGAAGGCAAAATAAGGTCTTGAAGATAAACTGTTTCAGTGATGGTTTTTTAAATGCTGCTTAAAACATCAACAGATTCATGGCTTTGACAAGGAGCATTTTGTTAGCAGAGATATAACAAATCTGTAATAATGGCATCAGAATTCCCATAAACTTATGTTGCCATGTCTGAAATTTTATAACCACATTTATTTTATTAGTTTTTACTTTCACCAATTTTCTCTATTTATTCTTATATAAACTGTACATAAACATTCACAATACCACCTAAATGAAAGCTTACTGTCTTATACAACAAAATGCAATCTTGCTTATGAAAATAAGTTCCCAAAACTTTCCACTTCATATTTTCAGCAGAAGAAATCTCTTGAAACAAGACTGTGACCAAATCTCATTATTATTTACCCCCAAAATCACAAGACTTCACTCATTTGGGGATATTTAACTTTGTTTTTGCTGAAGAGCTGACACTATACAAACACTGGCTGATTACACACATCAGAAGCACAGCTCTTGCTAGCACTGCCACCTACTGTTGATGTTAATTTTGTTCCCTGCTCAATAGTTTGAAAACAGCAATTTTGTACGGATAATTTCACCTAGTCTATAAGAAGGACATATAATCAACATTGATTTTTTAACCATTTTAAACACCCCTCATTGTTACAGTTTCTGTTGGCAGCAGATGCATAATTATCTTCTTCTCATGCTTTTTTAAGCACACAGAATAAGCACAATAAAGAAGCGAGACCTTCTGCCTACTTAGGAAATGTTTCTTTAGGATCCTGTATGAGTTTCCTAATAGATTTTAGCAGAATAAAAATTAAAGGGTAAAATAACTAATTACAAATTTATTAAAATCTTAAGTTGTTTATTTTTTTAAACGTGACAAACCTAGCACAGAAATTCAAGACATGTTAAAGAAATAGGTTCTACTATACTTCAGGAAGTACACCTGCCAAATGTGTTGTGGGATTTTATTGTTTCTTCAGTTAGGAATTCAGCTTTACAGCATCAATAGAATGCTGAGAATTTAATCTGAGAGGGCAATATCCAATGAAACAGAGACAATTACATGTTTCCTTTGCAACTGTCTTTGAAACTATCCTAGGTTTCTGTATAGACAACAATGCAGAAAAATTAAAGAATAATTTTACTTCTGAAATTCAAACTTGGCACATGCACAATTTTTAGCTTTATGTATGTTTATAGAGAGGTGTGTGTATGTGATTTTATTGGGTTTTTATTTTTATATAAATTTATTTGTATTATGTATATAAATATATTTAAACATATAATATGGTCCTAAAACTACTACTAGATTTCAGGGGGTAACAGCTCAGCCATGCTATCCTGATTGTTGGCTTATACTGCTGTTCACAATACTGAGCCGGAAGGGAAATCTTCCTTTTCTGGTGCCTGGTCTTGAAGGCTGAATTCCAGGAAAAAGTTCATCACTAGAACTGTTAGAAAGGAAAAAGGATGGACTGTGGGATAAAAAGAAATTGACAATCTTTCTAGGTGGATTTGAGGAATCAAACTGAGGATTGGTTTCTACTCTTTATGGCAGTTCTTTATTCTAGTTCTTTATTGTAGTCACTATGCTGATCGTAGAGAATCCTTTTACGTCTCCTTCCCTTACACAGACCAGGAATTGTAGAAAGACAGCAGAGGGACTGGGCTGACAGCACAACGACATTGGCAATGTCAAGACACTTAAAGTGACATTTGTTAGGAAAACAGTAGATAAGCAGTCAATACGGTGATGACAAAACTTAGGTTCAGCTGTTTCTTACGGAGAAGAGACAGAGGAGAACATGACAGAGCTGTACTATGAGTGACATGAAATAAGTAAACGAGAAATGACTGTTCGCTCTCTTCCAATACAGTAAGAATCAAAAGAGTACCTACTAGGTAGCAGGTCCAAAGTGAAAACACCACCACAAAAAAAGGAAAGTTTTTTCCAAACAATTTGCAGTTAAGCTGTGAAACTCCTTGCTAGAGTATGCTGCAGATGCTAGAAGTTAGTAATTTAGGAAAAAAGAAAATTGAAACCCTTCTGTTAGAAAAATTCATTGACTGTTAATAACTACCAGTGCCACCACTAAGGTTATTCTGCAAGGCAGGTCTAAGGAAGAGTGCTTGCATTCTTTAACACCATGGCATATGTTTTTAGTCACTGCCAAAGAAGTGACAGACATTTTGGACTAAACAAACTGAAAAAGCACCAGCCTGAAAACAAGAAAAGCCAAACTATCTCAGAAGAGTAACAGAATAGGAAATTATGACAGGAGGTCAACAAGCAGGAAGTAGCAATTTGGATAACTACATTGAAGACTTGACTGTGACTGGGTGGGAGAAAGGTATGGACAGAAGTTGGGGTAAGATGAAGAAGAGTGAGAAAGAGGAAAGGAGTATAATGAGCATGAAATCTATGGTAGGAATCAAGATTGCAGACATAAGTAGATCCAGGAGATGGACAAAGGGTTTAAGCTGGCAGATACAAAATTATGTTCCAGGATGGCTACAGTTAAGGGTACGTGGAAGGAGAGTGTCAGCTTTTTTAAGGAAATCTGGTCAAGGACCTTTTTCAATGCAGCAAAGGAGAAAAGGAGGAAGCCACATACAGGGACTTGACCAACAAATGATAAAGGATGCAGTGGTAAGAACCAAACCTGTTCAGTCATGCTAATTGATGAGGGTATGTGAGGGTGTGGGAGTGTTTATCCCAGCAAGGTTATCTGCTTTGTGAACTTGGTCAGTTGGGAAACCAAGGGGAAAAGGGGAAGTCAGAAACCAAAATATATCAAGACGTACACATGACAAAGCAAACATGGAGGTAACAACAAGCAAACCTTGCCAGTGACAGTAGCTGATGGACTATCAAGAAACTACAGCCGCCACTTTGAGGAACATCCACCTGGACTTGGCAACTGCTAAGTCTGCAAACCCCAGGGGGCCTGGGCTGTGAGGGCTGTGGGAGTTACTGGAGCTGTACAGAGCCATGGAGGGACATGCAGGGGCAGGTGGAGAAACAAAGAGGGTACAGACAGAAAGGTCTACAAAGGGGTCCAGTCATGTGTAAAACAAGGACGGTCAGTACACTTGTCTGGCTGAGCCACACACCTGATCGCTGCACTCTCTCCTATCTTCTTCCATCTTCTTATTTTAACTTCTCTTAGCTACCTCTCTGCGTAATCTCACTCTGTCCTGTGTGTGCTGCGGGGACTCAGTGGCAGATGCTGGGGGGACCTGTGTGTGTGTGCATGAGGCGAATTTGGGTCCAGCCGCTGGAGTCAGAGCAGGGGTGTGGGCCCCCCTGGCCTGTG
>KZ505947.1:0-28766 GCA_002844005.1 Limosa lapponica baueri | reverse complement strand
GAAGGCCGACGGCCGCTGCCGGGACCGGGCGCTGTGGTACCGCGCAGGGCCAAGCACCGGTGCGGGCCTTCCGGCCGCACACCGCTCGCGTCCCGTTCTCCGCAAGCGCGTACGGAGCCCGCCCCCCCGCGGAGGCTGCGTCGCGCCGGGGGCTCACGGTAACGGGCTTCCCCCCCTACACCCGCAGGTGTGCCGGGAATGGCGGGGCCGGTCGAGCCGTGCCCTGAGGCGGCCCCATGACACCGCAGACGGGGCGGGAGGCGTCCGCGAACCGGCGGGGGCGGGCGGTGTGCGCCTGCGCGGCAGCCGGCCCGGCGCGGCGGGCGGGGAGGGGGGGGGGCAGACGGGGAGCTGTGAGAAGGTCGTCGCCGTTGTTAGGCCCGGTGGGGAAAATGGTGGGCGTTTCCGTGTGCCTTTGACCGTGGAGCGGGCAGCGCCGGCCTGCGGAACAGCAGCTTCCCTTGTCTTGCGCGGGTGCCGGGTGCCAGCAGCGGTCCCAGCGTCCCTGCCCCGGGGCGGAGGCGAAGTCACTGAAGTAATTTCTGTCAGTTCTTGGAGGAGTCCCTCAGCCGGCGGAGGGACTGGCCCTTCTGCGGTTATTTTTCGTCGTTTCCAAAGCATCTGAGACGCGTTTCTTGGAGTGAGGTTTTGTATTGTTCGCTGGTTTGTGTGTCTGTCTGTGTCTGTGTGTGTGTTTTTCACGTGTAAAGAAGCTTCATATTCATAGCAAAATCTTCCCTTAAGCCTCTTTAAAAGTAGTCTTGATTGTTAGGATAAATGTCACGTTATGTGGAGAGGTGTGGGACTAAGTTTGGGAATAGTGGTGTCATACTACTTGAAAGAATTTGCTGTGTCTGTACTTTTGGTGACAAAATCGGTTATCTGTATAGCATTAAACTTAATACTTAAATCCTTTTACTAATGTTGGATATGTTTTCAGGTATTTTTGTTTTCTTTTTTTTTTTTTTTTTTTTTACCATAGTTGGCACCATGACAGACTTTGGAAAGAACCTGCGTCAGGACATGGTTTCTCAGCTGCATAGTTTTGCTGCTGTGGGAGATGCAGCCAAACTGAAAGCATTGCTCAGCCATTCCCCATCACTTATCAATGTAGCTGCAGATAACGGCTGGACAGCCCTGATGTATGGTGCCAGAAATGGACACCTTGAGGTTGTGCAGATTCTTCTTGAAGAAGGGTAAGCACTTTAGTAAATCCCAGTGAAGAGCTCGTGCTTGAATCCTTTTCTGACCATTTCAGCTTGACCTCAGAAAAGTAAATTTACCTGACGGGTAGTGGCAGAAAATTTAGGGTTAAAAGTCAGGAAAATACACTGTGCCTGTTTATAGCTGGATTCTGTTATTGCATCATGCTTTCCATATTTGCTAAGAAACTCTTTAAAAAGTTCTGAGCATCTCTAAAATTATCTTATTGATCTCCAGGGACATATTGTTGCTCTTCACAGAGATCAACAGAACAGAAGAAAGTTTATATCCCATTCCAGCCACTGTGCAGAGAGTATAAATTTGGTATATTTGCTTGTGCCACTTAGACTTTTTCTCTAAATTTTGTTTGTAATCCTCTTGCATCTGCGTGACACTGCAGAGTGTTTGCTGACATACTGGCTGTTAAGTAGGACGTGACAGACACACAGCTTTACCAAAGTTACTGATTGATGAATTTCATTTGTCTCTTATTTTTTGGACAATTCACTTCCTCCTTGAGCTGTCACGTTATTTCTTCAGTCAGCATGACACCAAGCATGTTCATTGCCTGCCAAAAACTTGCTGTCATATTTGCTGTCTATCTTCAAGTCAACTGTTGCAGTTCTAGTTTTTCAAGACACTCAGAAAAGCAAAGAATGCTTCACTGTTTCTCCTTGAGACCCCAAAGAAGAGTCTTCTCAAGCCTGAATAAAGTCAGGATCCAAATATTTCAAATGGAAGAGATTTCAAAGTGAAGGGTGAGAGTCAGGTGTCACGGTTCAACTGAGCTCTACATTAATCAAGACCAGTTTTTTCCTTTCTGCACCCCTAATTACAGAACCAAGCAAGTTTAGTTCATTCTGTAGTTATGAGTAATCTCAAGCACAGCATTCCACAGCCTCCAGTGATCATCCCACCCTTTTGGTTTTTTTCAGTCCTACCCAGATGCTGTGCTTTCTGCTGGGGCTCAGCATGGAGCGTCAGATGAACCACTGTTTTGTACTCTATAAGTACATTCCAGCATGTAGAGGAGTATTTCATTGCCAGATTTTGTGGATTGAAATCATCTGTGTATTGAGGAATCTTTTGAGATTTTGGGGAATTTATCAATTTGGTAAATAGGATAACATTTGTTTAAGTTGTGCTTACTGTAAAAAGAGTATCTGAATATCTGCTTGCAAATGGCCTTTTCAGGGCCATTCTCGTAGGCAATTGAATACAGTTCCTGAGGTGATACTGTGGCCTCATTGGTCTCATTTCAGTTAACGCTTGATCGTAGTAATCATGGACAAATACAGTTGCTGGATATATAAACATGAATGCCTATGAAGGTAATATTACATAGCATTCCAGAGACTCATCTTGGAAAGCTAGTCAGGTTTTTTTAGTATACAGCCATGTTTGAGTAAAGCTACAGGAAGTGTTTGTAGGTGGGGAAAAAAAAAGATTTTTAAAGACTTCAGGCCACTGTTGTGGACACTGAATAGCAGCCTGATCACAGGCTGCATGTACCTGAGCATGTAGGGGAAGACAGAGGGGAAGACAAAATCAGAACAAAGTTTAGTGGCTGTGAGATAGGAGATTAAGTAAGAAATTAGGCAAGATTTTCCTAAGGCAGATTTAATCTTTAAAGATAAATGATAAATGAGCAACAGTAGTTTCTTTAACACCAAAAACTTTCAATTAAGTATTGACATGCTTTTTAAAAAAGACTCAAACTCCCTCAAAAACTACTGAGGTTGATATAAAATCTCAAGTCAAAACAGTGTTGCCTGTGGTACAGTTACCTGTGTGTTAGCAAATTAATATACTGGCATCTTCTGGTTTTGAAAACTGATAAGTCTGGCCCCACTGTATAATTTGTAGTTTACAGTGAATTGTCTGTTTTAATTATCCAGTTAGGTTAAAATTAACAACAAATAAAATTGCATAACTTTTGACTTCACAATCAATCAATACCAATCTATTTCAGATTATTTTTTTTGTGTTAGTATTTAAATACATATCATGAGGCAGTGTTTCCTCATCTGTGTCATTTTGCAGACATCTTGGTATCAGAGGTCCCCACAGGGACCAGCACCACAGTTGTAAGGGTGCTAAGGGTGCTCACTAAGCAGAGGCTGTATTCTTGATTCTTATTTAATGGTAAATATATTGTAAATGTTTTCATGCTGCTTTCAGTAGCTTCTAGAAAGTAATGCTAGTTAAACTGTTGGGTTTTTTTATGACTGAATATTCAGAAGACACCTGAACTTTCAAAGTTCTATTTGCATACGATCTTGAGCTTTTTTTTTCTCTTTTTCTTTCTTTGCATGATAAAATGTGTGGGATTTTAGTTAATCTACTGGTGTTGTAGGTATTGCATGAACCTTGGTAAGTGATAATCTGGAGCGGATCAACAAAAATGGTGAACCAGTCCTTAGGAAAAGAAAATAAAGTATGACTACTTTTCATTAGCATAATGCTGAGTATTTAGCCTAAAGAGTGCCCCAGTATAGACAGAGTGTCTCAAAGTTCTTGCACCTTAACAGTATCACATGTATATACTTTAAGTAAGAGTAGTACAGCATCAGGACTCTTCCTCAACATATTTAACCTGGTAACTGCTATTCTTTTCTGTTTCTTTAGGTGTGACAGGTCCATCGTTAATAAGTCAAGGCAGACAGCTCTGGACATTGCTAAATTTTGGGGGTACAAGCACATAGCTAATTTGTTGGCTAATGTGAAGGGTGGGCAGCGGCCTAATTTTCTGTCAAATGAAGCGAAGGAATATGAAAATTATTTTGGTTTGACACTTCTGGACAGAAGGAGTGATAAAAGAACAGATTCCAAGTGGCTAAGCAAAAAACAAAGCCATCCAACTACAGTATACATTGTCTTCTCAAACCTAAGTCCTTTGGTTACTTTGGGTGGGGGAACAGAGAGCTCCCAGCAGCCAGAAGTAAAGCTCTGCAGGCTGTACCACAAGGATGTGGAGCAGTTCATGAGCCAAACTGAAGAAGGCACCTTGATTTTTCTTGGAGTTGAACTTCAGTTCCAGATGAACCATTTAGCTGCTTGCAATGGAAGAGTTCTGCAAGAAGATGAAGAGGATGGGTTAGTTGCTTGGTTTGCTCTTAGCATAGATTCTGCTTCTGCTGAGAAATGTAAAGAGAAGCATGAGGACTGTTACTTTCTTCATCCACCAATGCCAGCACTACTGCAGCTACCTGAAAAAGAAGCTGGTAAGATGCATAAAATGCAGCGTGTAATCAAACGTGTAATGAGAAAGATACTCTTTGGGGTTCACTGAAGTATAACGCAAGGATGAACCACTGCAAAGGAATCGGGTATTTTCAGTGGCATTAGAAATACTGTAATTTTAAAAGCCTGTCAGAGGTTTTGTGAAGAATTTTGTATGTAAGAACACAGGCAGTTGCAAAGGGCTAAAATCTGCAATGGCAGATATTAGACTAAAATCTATTGATTGTGGTTTTAGAAATTGTACTATTTAAATATTAATGCATGCTCGTTAATGCTTCTAAAATGAAGAATAAAATCTGTCATTACTGAGTTTTCATTACAAGAAATGCAACCATGCGCATTAATGTTCTAAAAAGAAGACAAAAATCTGTCATTATTGCGTTTCCATTACAAGAAATGGAACGAAGTCCTTAATGTGTGTTGCATACTTATCTGAGAAGGAAACAGTATGAGAAAGTGTTGGGAAGTCAGGATCCCAAAGTGAATTAATGTCTTTATGGAAATGTTATTAACAATTGCTGTTGTAAGAATTTTGCTTTTACAGAATAATAAAGGGCAAGCTTGACTTGCACCTGAAGGTGAAATGGAACAATGCGTTATTATGTCAGTACCTATATATATTGACATATGTAGTAGCCCTAAAATGGTCATCTGGAAAAGGTGTGATGTGGCACTTTGTGATTCTGGCAGTTTGCCCAGACAAAGTAACTTTTATGAGAAACAGGTTATATTGATCTGGATGAACTTTTTTCTGATAAATTGATCTGTAGCTACATAGAACAGAACGTGTTCTGTTGTATGTGCTGTGCTACAAATAAAGAGATCTGAATTAACTCATATTGCTCAACTTCTCTTGTAGTAGATTACAATTCAAGCCATGGTCTTACTTTGGTTTTTATGTTAAACTTTACTACTTGCTTTTTCTGTACTGTTAAAAGCTTGCATTAATTAGTATTTGATTTTGTGTATTTTCGATGTATTCTTTTAAAGGAGTAGTAGCCCAGGCTAGATCTGTTCTAGCATGGCACAGCCGCTACCGATTCTGCCCAACGTGTGGGAGCGCAACCAAGATTGAAGAAGGGGGTTACAAGAAAACTTGCTTAAAAGAAGATTGTCCCAGTCTCCAAGGTGTTCACAACACATCGTATCCAAGAGTTGGTGAGAATATTGTAGGATAAACTTGGTCAAAAGTGGCTTGTTTGTACTATTATATACATGTAAATCAATTTCTTTTTATGCATTTCAGCTGCTTGCTTCTATCCCAGGTATTACATACTTGTCTCTCCCCAGGGGATGTGTTTAGGATTTTAGCTCCGTTTAGGATTAAGTAGTTCAGACTTCTTTTCCTTGCAGTAGTCTATGACAAAGAATATCTGTGACAATACCAATCTTTATTGCAATGGAGTAGTATCAATTAGAAGTTTCAACAACATAAATGAGATATTAACAATACAAAGGGTCACATTTTCCTTCCCTCCCGCCTCCCGGCATGTTGTTTTCTCACCTCCTGCAGGCTGTCTGAGCTTGAAATGGCTTTGTATCAAATTTGACCCTATGTCAAATTTCTGATACAGCGCTCACTTTCCTGTAGTGCCACTTTGACTGTACTAGTCACCTTCACTGGCTTTCACTATTCATTGTCAGTCGCAAACTGCCAGGCCTATTTCTACTCAGATGTAAGCTTGTATAGACAGTCTTCTATAGCTCCTTTTGTTCATGTGCTGCAAAGGAGATGTGCTATGTTATTGATGGGGAAACAAGGAAGGAAGAAGAAGTTACTCTTTTTTTTTCTGGATCATTTGGTGACTCTTTGATCACCTTTCCTTCCCTTATCCTGTCCTCTCTTCTGCAGTTGTAGTTCTGGTAGTAGTAGTACGTATGTGTATTTCTCAATTTCATGTTCTCTTACTTGCTCTAGATAAACCTTTGTAGTAAGCAAAGCAACTCCGCCGTATTCTTCTGTCTTATGGACTATAGCAAAGCTTGCTAAAACACTAGTGGCTGTTTCTTTACAGCTTCTAGCGCAACAAACTTAGAGAAGGAATGGGATTATATAGGAAAGACTGATGAACCAGTATGTTCTACTGATGCTTTCCTCTGAAGAAGGCTTGCAGACAGCAACACTGCATATTCTACACTGTGTCATGTGGCCGGTATCTTTGAGCAGGACAGCAGTCTTTGTTATTGTTTATATTGGTTGCTTAATCATTGTTTTGATTAAGTTTGTTCATAGTTTTGAAATTATTGCTTATAGTGGTTGATTAATCAAGCATACACAGAAAATACTGCTGTTTTTGACAAACCCTGGAAAACAGTAGCAAGAAAAAAAAAATCTATAAAGGCAGAGGCAGATAGTGAATGCAAAACATTGAGGCACTTAAGAGCTAGATAACTGTAAAAGAGGAAAAAAGATCATAGGTAAACGGTGTACAGAAAGACATGACAAAAAGAATGATACCAATATGAGAAAATACTAAGCAAGAAAGATACATAAAATGACCAGCAGTGAGAAAGTTGATAAAAGTGCAACATCAGATGAGAGATTGATAGCAAACAGTCAACAAAGTCAAGCATGGAAAATTTAGTCAGTATTTACACTGTAACTAGAGTATCTGGCTCGTCTTTGGTGTTTCAGTCCATTTGGTATTTCAGTACATTCTGTGTGTGTGCAGAGGAGGTGATTGGTTTTGCTGCAGAAATTATTGCATAGCTAGTTTGGATGCATAGCTAGGTTAGTATTGCTGGTTTTATGAACAGATTGTGCTTTGGTTGCAAGTAATTTATATCCTGTATTTCAAGCCTTGGCTAATAGACTGCTTCTACTGAGTGTGTATGTTGTGAAACAATATAAACAGGTATCTTGCAGGGGAAAAAATAAAGTGAAATACAATAGCAACTTGCTCTGGGCATCTACACAATCTAATTTCAGTCACTTAAAGGTATCTTATCTTGTATTTACATGCATTGATATCAAATAGGCTGAAATTTTTTACTGCTTTTAAGTCCCTCAGATGTTGAAATATATTCCTTTCATCTCTTTTACAGATCCTGTTGTGATAATGCAAGTCATCCATCCAGATGGGAACCACTGCCTTTTAGGTAGGCAGAAGAGGTTTCCCTCAGGAATGTTTACCTGTCTCGCTGGATTTGTAGAACCTGGTGAGTAATTTAATTTTCCTGTACTGATTGTTTTTTCTCACATATAAGAATTGTACCTTGAAAATAATATAGAAATATGTTCGATGTTATGTCATATAAATGTTTTTTCTTCCTGTTAGATAAGTTGTTATAATAAATATGCCTGTTTTATACTTCCCAACAGCTGATCTATAAAAAAAGCAATGAGTAACTTGAGTAAATATAATTTAAAAACAGTTTTCTCATCATGTACTCTTAAATTACATATTTAAGTGAAAAAACATTTTAAAACACATATAAGTTCATTTCTGTGCTGATACTTAGAAAGGGATTTCAGCATAGGAAAAATTTAAAGTTAAAGCATAACTTAAAGTTAACATGAAGTTAAGCATATGCTTACATGTTTAGGGTCTGATTGATTATATGGAAGATAAGTAGAAAATACATCATTTTGAAAGAAAAGAGATGTTTTGCTGGCTGTGTTGAGCAATAATATTTGGGATTATTTACAGTTATTAGTAGCTGCAGAAGAATTTGTAAAACATTGTTGTATTGGGAATACATCTTAATCACCGGTGAAATTGTAGCATAAACTATATTCAGTAAATCTGTGCTGGTGAAATACGATGACAGAATAAGTTTATTCAGATACCATTTGAAAAAAGGCAAGATGTTTATTTCCTTGCTCCTTTTTTTCTTCTGCCAGCCTTATTACTTTCTGATATTGAATTCAAGTATATAAACTGAAATTTAAGAATAGCTGAATGTAGCTAGACTGAAACTTCTGACACATGGACTGTCTGCTTTAATGAACCTGTAGTCAGTGGCTGCAACACATTCCATGTATGCATATGTAAGCCTGTGACCATCAACACTCCACATGTAAATCAATTAGTTTTCTATAAATATGGAAGTAAAGTTTTCCATTGCAGTTGAAGTTTGGAGACTTGTCTGTATGTGTTAAGGCAATGAAGAATAAGTCAGGCAGAGTGAATAACACAATGCAGAAAAGTGTGCATGTCTTCCTAAGTCTCTATTTTCTTACTATTGTAATTTTAAATACTGATTTTCAAGTTGTATGACATGCCATTACAATCACACTGAAAATCTAAAAATTAACACAATGCTATTTATAAATGAACAGATCAACATTTCAAAAGTAATTAAAAGAACAATGTATTTCCTACCAATTTTTGACATTTTAGATGTAATAATAGTTTGCATGTGTGATAAATTATAAATTCAGGAAATAAACATTATGATGGAGAAATTATCATACTTTATTTTCAAAGTTCCATTTTACTTTGTGGCTAGTTTTACTTTTTTAGACTTCTGTATCTTGTGCTTAAGGTCTTTGCCCTACTCTGTGAACTAGATCTCTATAGATAATTGTCTTGGGCAGTTTCAAATCTTTTGAGTCAGGTCAAAGCACAGGATGTAATCATTGCTTTTCATCAGCTGCTTGTTCTTTGACCTTTTTGATTAGGTGAAACAATAGAAGATGCTGTTCGAAGAGAAGTAGAAGAGGAGGCTGGAGTCAAAGTTGGCCATGTTCAGTATGTCTCTTGTCAGCCATGGCCAATGCCCTCCTCCCTAATGATTGGCTGCTTAGCTGCTGCGGTGTCTACAGAAATTAAAGTTGACAAGAATGAAATAGAGGATGCTCGCTGGTTCACTAGAGAACAGGTAAAGTTCAATTCAATTTCCTTCTTGTATTGATTAGTCTGTGACTGTATCGGTTCTGGCGTACAACAGATACTTGCTTTTTCAGCAAGTTGAACAAGCCTGTATACTCTCCATTTTATCATACTACAATTGCATTATATTGTAGTTGTAGATCACACACAAGCAGAGAAAGGCAGATGTTCCTGGTAATTTCTGAGTCAATTGCAAGCCCATTCTATGACATTTTTGTCAGTTAGATCTTCACCTTTTCCTTTTGGGAGATATCCAAGTTATTGTTACTTTAACCCACTTTCTCAGCAAGCCTGTGCTTTTCATTTTGGCAGAAGTAGTATTTAATAGCATTCATCATGTGAATTTCTCTGAACAAGCATGCTACCAGATTTGCTGAGAGGGGAGAGGTTTAGGTAAAATCTCTGGGAATTCATTAGTTTGAACATCTTTTTCCATGCAGTACTATTTTAATTCTCTGGTATTGAATGCAGTTTACTATGCATTAATAGGAAATTCTACACTTAGGTTTCCTGAATATTTAGAATATAGTCAAATAAAAGAGAGGATTAAAAGTCTTTCACAGAAAGAGAGATTCAAGTTCTTGAGTGGAAAAAGGAAAGATTGCTTACACAATGTATTCTTCACAGGTTTTTCCACAGGCTATTACAAGCTAAACTTTTAATAACACTGTGCTCCAGCCTAGCAGTTGCAAGTGTTTTGACTGTAAGTCAACTTGAAAGCAAAGTTATTCACCTACAATCTCAGTGTATTCTTGGCAACACTGAGAGCATTATTTTAAATGACTATCAGTTCTGAATACAGTTAGTTGCATGCAGGTTGGTCTGGAGTTCAAAATAAATGTACTTCAGAAATGTACTGAACTAGAAGTGTACTCTTGTGTTGCTTGCAACTGCTTCAGAAAACCAACAAAACACATTTCCTTCTTCACTGCATGTGGAAAAGAAAAAAAAGAATTATTTATGGAATGGTGTAGAGCACCATCTAGTGGTCTTTACCATAAAGAGGTTTTACAAAAGCCTTAAATATTATATTAATAGACAATCTCCACAGCTGTATTAGAAAGAAGGTATCCTGTGGGGCACATTTGAGCTCAAAAATGTCAGAATTCACACAGCATCCTGTGGGGTTTTTTCACTGGATCTTGTCTTGTAGTAGCTTTTTAATAGCTATAGTAATGATGGATTATCACAGTAAGATAATTCCTGCATTAATACAATGTTAGATTTCATATAGTTTATATTTTTTTCTAAAGAAAAAAACCTGTCTTTTTTGCAGGTCGTCGAGGTTCTCATTAAAGGAAACCAGCGTTCTTTCTTTGTACCACCAAGTCGAGCTATTGCACACCAGCTGATAAAACATTGGATTGGAATGAATGCTAATCTTTAATTCAAATAATTGATTTATTTAAATTAAATTACTTCTTCTAGTAAATGCTAAATTAGGAATAAACTGGAAATAATTGTTTATCTAGTAAATGTGCAACCACATGAATTTTTGAGCCTTTCCTTTGGTTCCTGAGCTAGACTGTGCAACACTTTGTAGATTTTTCAGATCTGAGTTAGAACTGGACAACAATCCAGTGATTATCCCATGAAAATAAGCAACAAATAGCTAAAATCAGTACCTTGTTGTGCACAGGCTGCCTTTTCATTTGAGAATCAAATTACTATGCTTTTTGCTATTATCCTTTTAATGTTTCATTTGGTCTTTCCTGTCCCCCACTGGAAGGAGTCACAGCATTACAAAGAGGCCTGACTTTGTCTGCTGTTTGAACTCTGCTTTTGCATCTTCCTGTTTTGTCTTGTTTCTCTCTTTCTCATTTTTTCCTGTCTCCATTCTTTAAATTCTGCCTGGCACAAAAATCAACATTCAGTGCTGAAATTCTTATCAGCAATAGTTATTTTTAAGCTAATAGCATACTTAAATGGTTAACATCTTTCCCATTAATAGCCCTTCAAGCAGAGTATTTACTACCCCAGTCTAATTTTGCCTTCACTTACCCAATTGTATGTCAGCCTGAATTTAAAAGTATAACACAATACTCTGTTTATGAAAAAGGTATTGGAGAGCCATCCCCAAAAGCCTAAATATTAGATATTTTTGTAAGATAATAATGTACGTATTTACCCTAGGCAGTGAGTTATTTCATTCTCTGATAATTAGAAGTGCAACTGCAGAGTAATGGAGGAGAAAAGTAAATTAATTAAACAAGACATAATATCTCAAAATATTTACAAAGTTCTTTTGTAGAAATGGAGACACTAAGATTGTTGCTGCTGTTAAGAATTTTTCAGTAAAAGAAATACAGCAAACCCAGCTGTAAGACTGGGAAAGCAATATATGAATTAAAATCTTTACTTACACGTATTTAATGCTACAGTTCAGATTTGTGCCTTAATTTATGGTGTTATTGAAAATGATGTTAATATTCTTTCACAATGGAAGATTATAAAAGTATACTGTTTTTATTATTAATGTCATTATGTAGTGGTTAGTACTCTATGATTATGCAGTCATTGCGGTGATACAAAAAGAAATGCAAATGACCTGAAGGAAATATAACGATAGTAGTAAATATTAACTTATCATATGGGGATTTGTTTATTCAGAGTCATTTGAATGTTTTTTAATCAGTGAATGATGTCAGATTTGTTTCAAAATTCTTTGCAAACTGGAATCAGTAAAAATGTTTTACAAATCCTAGTAGTTCTTTTTCTTCCATCCAGTGTCATACTATGCTCAGCGGCTCTTTTTTTTTTTTTTTTCTTTTTAATGCAATGGATATCAAACTTCAAGAAGCATTTCTGACAGACTTGGAACAGCTGACAAATCATTACATTGCTTCATTCTCTCCCTTATTTCAGCTGTTCCTGCAAATGAAGAAAATCAGTTGAGCCATCTGGAAATGAGGAGTAAGCCACTGGTTCCCTTAAACATTGCTTCTACAGAGGAGGGGAAGTATGGACTACAGCTACCAGCAGGGCAGCATGTTTTCAGTGGAATTAATCTTTTAAAACGATAGTGGGACAGAAGGAAGCCTAGTTGCAGGTTGTTTGTTCAGGTGAAGGAGAACATTGGACAGTATGCAAACAGTGGTGGAAGCTAAGCCACACAAGGAATTTTTAACTAGTACGGTGATGATTACACATTGAGAGATGAACGAGGAAGGAATGAGGAGCACATGGAAGAGGGAGGGTAAAGCAAAGAGCAAATACAGGTAGTGTAAAGATAAATAATTTATCATATTGAGGTAACTAAAAATATGTGTAAAAGACCTAATCTTAGTTTTCATGTGGGAAATTATGGTGGGTTGCTATAGAGATGGGTTTATAACAGTGAAACTCAGAAGACAGTATCCATAATCAGTACTGATATTAAGAATCAGACTTTTTTAATTGAGAATCTGTATAAACAATATATAACTGCAATTGCAATGCTAATAAATAATTTGAACAAATTCATTTTCCTGCATGAATAAAGCAGAAAAAGGATAGTTTGAAAAAAACCCACAACAGTATTACTCTCAAACTCGGAGATTATTGTTTTAATGATCTTTCAGTCGTAATAAATTCTGATGTTGCAACAATTTTTAATATATATTCATTTTCAAAAGCTAAACCAACAGTCATTTTTTAAGCTTTCTTTTCTTTTTTACCTCCCCAGAAGATGAACCATTCACAGAGAAGATGACAAACACCCCTTAAGAAAACTAATTTGATTATTTTTAGTCTCTTATTTAGAGTGAAACTTTTCCTGGCTATGTATTGCTTAATTTGACCTGTTTGTAGGTTTTAGGATAGAGTTTTAGTTTGAAAATACCAATGCGTAGAAATTTTCTGCAGGGTGTTTTTTGTTTGCAGATTACATATGAAATACCTAAATGAAGATCCAAATGATGTAGTTGGTTAGCAACTAGAGCAATTTAGAAAAGGGCCACATTAAATTTAGCAACAATTAAACAGCGCAGTGGTTCTAACTGGAGTGTGGTCAGGGCAACACTTCTGTAAGATTTGTTTGCCTTATCCAAAAGACTGCAGCTTTGCAAGCAGGCTATTTCTTGATGCTAAGTTAATGCCGTACATTAAGAAAATAGTATTCCTTAAATCACTAAAAAGAGACGTTTTGTTCACCCGGTGTAATAATGACCTCACTCCCTTCTCCTTTGCTTCTACAATGGTACCAGAGGAAAAAGACTACTCCTTACATGTAGATGTACAAGGCAGAAAATTCTGGAGATGCCTTTTCTCCCAGTTTGCCTGTACAGTAATGAGAATTAACTTCTATTCATTATGTAATTTATAAATATTCTGTATTTTATCGTTTCTGAAATTTTAATAATAATTTACAAATAATAGAAATAGTAATTTAATGAAGTGGAAAAGAAATAGATGAGGTGTTTAAACGCAAACCAAAATTGAGACTACTAACCAAACTATACGTTCATGTGATGAGCTCGTGATATCTCACATAAGCTCATCTTAGCAAAATACCGATCATGAGATTTTTACGAACTTTGAATTGGTCCCTATAAGCATACTTCTTTTATCTCATTTTTTAGATTGGATATGTATAAACACGTGAAATATAAAATTCTAATCTCGATACTATAGCATGAGCACTATATTTTGTGTTTTGTGTAGGAATACTGCTGGAAAGAGTCCAGCGTAGGGGAGCAAAGATGATTAAGGGATTGGAGTATCTCCCTTATGAGGAAAGACTGAGAGAGCTGGGACTCTTTAGCCTGGGGAAGAGAAGGCTGAGGGGAGACCTTATTAATGCTTATAAGTATCTAAAGGGCGTTTTGAGAGAGGAGGGAGCCAGACTCTTTTCAATGATTCCCAGTGACAGGACGAGGGGCAACGGGCACAAGCTGGAACATAGGAAGTTCCACTCAAATATGAGAAAGAACTTCTTCACGGTGAGGGTGACAGAGCACTGGAACAGGCTGCCCGGGGAGGCTGTGGAGTCCCCTTCTCTGGAGATTTTCAAGACCCGCCTGGATGCAGTCCTGGGTAATGTGCTCCAGGCAATCCTGCTTTGGCAGGGGAGTTGGACTAGATGATCTCTAGAGGTCCCTTCCAACTCCAACACTTCCGTGATTCTGTGAAAGTAGGTAAATCACTATCGTGAATTCTACAACGTGTGAAGGAAAAAGGGGTGGATGTTAACAGGCTGATTAAAGGTAGACCAGTCGTGATGCTTCATGGAATTAAATATACTAATCTGATTCTGAGCTTAGGAGACAGAAATAGAAAAAGAAGTGGAGCAAGACAGTGAACAACACTGCTCCCTCTTTTATCTTTAATTTTAATTAGGTAATCTGGTTGATTAAGACTTTTCAGACAAACCTGACATTTTGTAAAGCCCTGGTAGGTTCTAACCTGCTGTTAAGAGTTAAATAACTGGTAGTCCTTTATTGCTTCAGTGATTAGTAGGATATATGTATACAGCATATCATTGCTGACTGGGATTGACAGTACAGAGGTGGATAAGTCGGAAGGAAAAAAAAAATTGAACTTGTTATCCTATTAAGCCTTAGCAAGACAGCCAGCCCATCCTTC
The DNA here is from genome assembly GCA_002844005.1 of Limosa lapponica baueri. NCBI lineage: Eukaryota > Metazoa > Chordata > Aves > Charadriiformes > Scolopacidae > Limosa > Limosa lapponica. The sequence continues at coordinate 13,923 of KZ505947.1, read as the reverse complement.
ATGAGCTTAGAAAAGCAAACTATTCACAGAGAGTCCGTAATAGCAAGCAAGTATCTGAGGAAAATGAATGTTGGCTCACACTAAAAGTAAGTATAAACATCTCTTTTTTTTTTTTTGAAATACATCCTGTCAGGTAGTATTCTGTAGATACTAATTGTTGTAACTTGCAGCTTTTATAAAATGTGAGATTTCTGCAGGTTCTTTGGACAGCAGATACAGTTTAAATAATGTCAACTATAGTTCAGTATATAGTTCAGTTTTCTGAATAAATAAGACTGATAGCTTCCTAAACAGAAGGGATTTTTCAGATGGATTTTTGATTGTGAGTAAATAAGAATGTTCTCCTAAATGATAGGGATTTCTAAGGTGGATTTTTGATTCTTAAGACTCTGTGTCATTTTAGCAGATAGAGACTTAAAGTGTAGTAGTATATAATTTTAGAAGTAAAAGCCTACCTGAATGAACTTCAGTTTGCTATTTGTATTGTCTTCCTGCAACAAATATTTCAGATGTGGAATGCTATGATAAGACTACGGGATTATTAATCAAGAAGGAATATTACATATTGTTGAGTAGAGTAGCTTACAAACTCAGTTTGCAGCACTTAAATAAGCCTGGATAGTAAGGCTTTTCTCCTACCATTTCATCATCCTGTATACTAAGCTACTTTTGGTAAAGTACTTTCTTATTTCTCTTTAAGGAGAGAAACATTCTAACACTGGAGCTCTTCCAGTTCAGTGAAGAAATGTAGACATTTTCTCAACACACCTCCTAAAACTGAAAAAGAGCCTATGAAATAGTAAACATCCTATTTTCTGTCATTCTACACCCACATTACTCTTAATTAATGCAGTATAAATTGTTCTGGAGAAAGTGACCCTGGAAACTGCATAGTCAGAAAATACAGTATCTTAAGTGTCCCCATTTTAGATGTCCGAAATCAAATCCTGTAAGCTAGGATAGGGTTTTTTGCCCTTATTGCATTCTGTGAGAAATCAAAGATTTTTCTCACTTAAATGTAATTTATATTTTGTAGTCATAGACATCCTCAAAATAAAAAGCTAGCTCATTTTCAAAAAAAATTTAGTTAGAGTGTACAACTATGACAAAGGTTTCAAGTATAATCAAAGATTTTGGATTTACATTGTTTCTGTTAACGATGGATGAACAGTTCTGAATCTCAAAAAAGTTGAATGTTCAGATTGACAAAGAATTGTAGTACTCCATTGACAGTAACATCTTGGATTATAGAAATTATATTTTGTTACTGGAAGTGGTTCTGCATTATAGTGAGATTTCTGCTAATTTCATGACCGACTGCCGCATCACATCTGAAGGGTATTTCACTTACCTGCTGTCATGTTTGGTACTGACAAAGCATGAATTACCTGCCAAAACGAAAACAAATTAAAAGTGACTGAAATGCAAGATAGCACACTAAATATCAGAATGACAAACTCACAAGAAAAGCACTAATCCAGATAGCTTTCACAGAATCACAGAATGGCAGGGGTTGGAAGGGACCTCTGCAGATCATCTTGTCCAGTCTTCCCACTGCAGCAGGTTCATCTAGAGCAGGTTGCACAGGATCACGTCCAGGCGGGTTTTGAATGTCTCCAGAGAAGGAGATTCAAATTAGCAGTTTTTCCTTTGGTCTCTAAAACAGGAATAGCAGAGGTCCTACAATGTGAACAGAAATGGCAATTCATGGGAATTTTTTTAATAGATTTTTAGAACTTTCGCAGAAGAAAAAATTAAGTATAACAGAAACATAATGCACAATAAAGTATGTTCTCTCCCAGTTTTTAAGAACATGTTTTTACATAGATGATAACAAATGCATGAGCATCCATTGCATTAAACTGACACCACTGGAAAAATCTGATCAGTAAATTGCATTACTCATTATACAGTACTTGTGTTAAAATCATCACGTGATCTCTGTATAGACCATTTACAGCCCAGAGGCTACCTACAAGCTCCATTTTGTCGCTGTGGAAAACAGCGCATATCTTTAAATGAAGATGGAATTGAACACTGTTGATGCAGAAATTAAACATCTCCAAAATCTGAAATAAATGCTTATCCTTATTAACACATTATTTCTTCTTGTAAAGAAGAAATCTTCTTCTCCTGGCAAAAGCTAAAAAATAATTAAACAGAAAACAAGATTAGCTTAGTTAGTAGGCAGAAGCTTTATAAAGAAAACAAATTTAATGTATGGTTTTGCAGAATTTAAGAACTGAAAGCTGTACCTATGACGAATTCTTCCTAAAAAGGCAGAAATGGTGTGCATGTACAGCACGATAGCTGAACTGTTTTTTACTATGACTTTGCTGGAACTTGCATTCTCAGAATAATTTTGAAAACATTTGACTGACAGCTACTTTATTAGCCTTTTTTAAGACTAAAGGGAAGAGCACCTTGCCTACAGGGAGGTGTCTTTAACATAACAGCAACAACAGTATACCCCCTATTCCTTTAAAAAAGATCAGTTGAAACCTATTCAACCCTTAATCTGATGTCATTTGTTGCTTATAAAAAGAGTCCAAAATAATGCAAAATCTAATGACATGGGGTTTGGATTCCCTGAGTGTGCTCATTTATGGCATAAGTGATCTTCTTAGCTGCTTGGACAGTAACCTTCCTTGAAAATCAGAACTGCAGTTCTGACTGCTGTTTGCTGTCTTTTCATGATCTGAAAAAGCAAGATCCTGATTCGGTGTGCTCATTAAATGTCCCACAGCACATTTCATTAACAAGATGGTTGATTACAGGGTGCTATACAATACCTGTTGCAGATTAATTTCACTTACCCGTGCTTTTCTAAGCATTTCATTTGCATGTGCTATTCTCATAGCTAATTGGATACTGCCAGTTAACTACTGAGTTCCAGTTGAACAGAAGCTGATCCTTTGCAGCCATATAACTCATGTTTTAATTAATTTTGTAGAATTCCTTAGGGTCCTGCTACAGTCCCTGTAAATGTTTGTGTGCTTCCTTTATTCTAGACATTTTGCAAAGACGTTTTTAGAGACTAGTCTTTTCTGGAAAATGGGTAAATGAAATTATAAACAAATGAAAATAAGATACATACCAGCTGAGGTAGAGAGTAAGAAGCACTACTAAGACAGGCATTTTTGATAATACATTCTTTTTCTTGCATGTGTTTGGCATAAAATACATTCTTTGGCAACATTACTGCAGAAGTGGGTGTTCAGAAATCATTCAGAGAAGGTAATAATGGGAGTTTGATAAAGAGATTTGGGGCATCTTTGTAGAAAAAAATGCAAAACCCTGAAGATTCTGGAATAAAACGTGCTTGATTGACGTAAATAAGAGGTAAATCAATGATGAGCCTTTTTTGCCTGCTCTCTGTATAGAACTACTAGGCTTTCCACAATTTGTGCTAATGACATTGTCTCTGTTAAGAGTAAATTATGTTAAGAGTAAATTATCTGTGGGGCATCTGCCTCAGTGCATAAAAGCTAATGCAGGTAGTATGCCACAAAACACAATCAGTAAGGAGAGTCAAAGGAAGAATTCACAAGGAAAAATCAAGCTTTAAGAATAATTTTATAGAAGGAGAACAACTAAGTAGTGAGAGACTGGGCCAAACATAGTTGGTAACTTGAGGAGCAAAGTCAAAGCAAAGATCAGTATGGAATAGAAGAATATTGAGAAATATGAGCAGAGACAGAATGGAAGTCAACAAGAACAAACTCCAGCGTAGTTAAAGTTATGCAGGGCAATGGAAACAAAAAGTCGGATTCTGTATCCAGAGGGAGAAAATGAATCAGAAGGATTTGACACGGTGGAAACACAGAAGGGGAGAGCAGTAGTAGGTTGGTGTTCTAGAAAGGCTTGTTTGGGTATTCCCTGACATCTTTCTCCTGCAGTCTGTGAACAGTGTACAATTCAGTGGGGAAGTATAAAGTGAGCTGCCACATTTATAGCCATGCCTTCTACAACATAAGATACTGAAATTGTAAGAAAGATACATACCATCTAAAAGGGCAATTAATGTTGTCCTGAAAGAACATTAAGTGTTTTGCAAATGTGCTGTGTCACTACACAGTTCTGATTCAACGTTACTAAATACTTTCTCCATATTTTCCTTTCCTTTTTTTAGCTTGTCTTTTCTGCCAGTCTCTCATTACTGTATAGGTTCACTGAACATGCTTGTTTAGAAAACTTGAGAACATGCATTTTCACATAAAATCTCCATTACATAAATGTATAAAAGTGGAATAAAATAACTTCTGTATTTTCAATTTTATTTCCAACCAGCATTTTAAAGGCAACTTTTCCTGCCTAAGAAGATGATCTGAGAGGCATATGTTAGAAAAACATTTTGTTGCCTTTATTGTGATAAAGCTTGTCATCACTGGCATTATCCTGAAAGAAATACTATTACAGATGGTTATTCACAGTGAAAATGAACACATTCTGGACAGAGCTTTAATTATTGTCATAGTGGAGAGCAATCTTTCACTCAAGAAGTTAGTATTCTGAGCTAACCCAAGCATGGCTGTTTGTAGTAAGAATAACCTGTCACATAGAGCGCTATGGTTAGTAGCTTCCATCCAGTGAACTGCTGAGTGCCTCTGTTCTCATCTAAGCTAATTGGACTAGTGTTTGAATCTAGTGTCCAGCAGTGGACAGGACAGTCCCCGATGCAGGGTCGTACCCTGCAGTCCTGATGCATGCAACTAATCCTTGCTCAAGTCAATAGGTCTACTCATGTGACTAGGACTGAAGGTGATGAGAGTCCTAATTCTGTTAGCCCATCCTTGCCGTTGCACCAGCAAAGCAAGAATAGGCAAAGACAATGCAAGGAAAACATGCGTAGAAAAGATGAGTGAAAAGCAAAGAGCTGGTGCCTCTTCTGATGTAAGGTAAACCTCGGAGGTGAAAGCATAAATTAACATATGGAAATGTAGTAGAGCCAACAAAACTATTTGTATCATAAAGCTTCTTTCCAATGTTTACCTGAAAATCACTTTAAGATATCAACAATTTAACACACTGCATGTACAATTAAAATCAATATATAAATACAAAAATTAACATCTAAGAGATGGTAGTCTCAATCACAAATAAACAATGCAAACAATCATTCTAAGTTATAATTTTAATCTATTTGGTACCAATTACAGAAATAACTGGGAAAAAACCCCAAACAAAACAGCTTAATCATCCTGTTCACCTAGGTCTTAGGTCTCAGGTCTCATCTGAGCACATAGCAAAATCTGTAGTCCTACCACTATGAGCAACTTGAACCTGTTTCTGACCTTCCTGGGGAAGGAACTGAGTGTGTAGCATCTTCCTTAGGTTGAACTGAGAGAATTCCTAGAAGTAAAAATATTTTCTCAATTACAGCTTAATGAAATATAATGAAACCTCAGGTATCACAGATTGTGGAGCTCTGCTACACTGTTGTTCCTGTTGTCATACATACATGCACCAATCTGCAGATCTCGCATAACATAAGACACCTCTAAATATGAGTTTGGCATACTTGCATATGTAACTTTTTAAGAGAATACTGATTTTTATCTGGAACTGATAGGCACTGCCTCATGTTCAAAACTACAAATAGCAGTCCCAGCTCTTGCTTCTGTGTCCCTTAGAGCCTTGGTTTTGGCTTTAAGCTCATTCTTCCCACGGAGAACAGAGCGCAGCTGATAGATTTGGCTGTCAAGTTTTGACTTAAAGACACCTGGAGAAAGCAGAGAGGTGTAGTTTCATCCTGAAAATTGACAATGTAAACACTCCAAAGTGTCTGTGGTGAAATAAATACAAAACTGTCTCAGTTTCCCTCGAGCGCCTTCCAGAAAGACAGGGAAGAATGTCCGCATTTTTGCAGGCAACCAATGCACTGTTAGTGCACTGGCATATTCAGTCATTTACCCTTACACAAAATTAAAAAGTTTCCAGAAGTGGAAGTCAATGTCTGTGTCTTGAAGGAAGAATTTCTTCCCAGTTGTTTGGCTAGTTATGTATCACTGCATACAGTGACAAGTAACGTGAGTCTTACAATGCCAACGCAATGATTTAAAAGTTTATCCTAATCCTAATTTTTATAACAAAATCCATACATCCCCATTACACTAGGTAAGTTCACAGCCTGAAAAATTCACTCATGCTCTTTTCACAATGATGTATCTGATGTACTGATGAACCATCATCTAAAGATGATTATGACTAATAACACTTGCAGTCAGTTGATTTTTTTTCCAACATAAGTCTACCAGTTTTCAAGACTATCCCAATGATGTATTAACAGTTCAAATACTTCTAATTTCAAACAATGTGAATTATCTATTCCAAGTCATTTAGAATACAATAGAAAATCCTTGGATTAAACAGAAGCAAATCCTAACCCATTGACTTATTTTGGAAAGTTGGCTATTTTCATTATATTTCGATACTGTTAATTTTTAGTCAATTTTCCAAGGAAATATCAAGCCCAGAAAATGCTACCAATTCTAATTGGTTAAATAGTCACTACACAGTAACCTTGCTGCATGAGATACAGACCCCCCCCTTCTGTCACTACCATGCCTTCAGTCAGCATTTAGCCCCATTGCACAACAGGAATGATAGAAGACTTCTGGATTTTAGCTATTCTGTTCAGTTCAATGTAAATTTTAGGTCTCACTTCAGTGATGACCTGCAAGAAAATGAATGACTAACTAAACATGGATGCAAAGCTCAGCTCCTACCTGAGGGTTTAGGCATTCTTCATTTGTCTCAAATTATTAAAGTACACAAATAGCATCCATAATGTTTTCCCTGGGCAGACCCTTGTTTGATATCACGTTTCTTAAGGCCTATTAAATTCAGACAGTGAAATTACCCACCATCCTGTTAGAAAACACAAATAAATTTTTTAATTTTATTTTCCTGATTTTGTGAAAATAATAATATTTAAAAATTAGTTATTAGAGGGTTTCCACTGCCCTTTAGAGTGCAGTAGGTCTTCAATACTAAGCCAGCATTAACAGTTAATCTGACATGTAACAAGTTTCCCTATGAGATGAAAAAACTATGTAAGACAATTTTCTTCTTCCCACAAACAAATGCAAAGGACAACCCAAACTGTGAGATGCAGATTGGTCTTGGTTTGCTGTGCATGGAGCTCAGTTATGAACTTAGGCCTAGCTGAAGCCTTTTAGTCTCTTACATTGTCGGAATTTTTCTCAGGAGAAAAAACAATGATTATTAAGTATTTCATTATGTATATAGATAAGATTGAATTTAAAATGAATGCTTAAAATATTAACATCTAAAAATCAGATTTAGATAAAATCATAGGCTGGAGAAGGTCAGCCACTGCCCAGATCTCCCAAAGATTTCAAAGAATATTGGTTCAGGCCCCATAGCTGAGATCATCAGACCTTGATTTTAAGCTATTTGGAAAGCTTTGAAAGTTTAATTCCAAATAACCAAGAGAAGCAAATAGATGCATTAGTACCTGCTCTAGCACTTCTATATTTTTCATTATAACCAGTCAGTTCTTACATAGGAGAAAAGCCAAGTTAGAGAGCCTGAGACAGAGCGCAAAATTATTCCAGAGAAACTTTCTCATTATCCATTTTTTTCTCTCCCACACAGCAGAGCATAACCCAGATGCCCTCAGTTCATAGAAATGAGTAGAAAAAGAAGAAAAAGCTGCAAGGGCAGAAAGAGCTCTGATTCCAGAGAATGTAAGTTTACAGAAGTGTTTAAATTGAAGTAAAAGCATCAGAATCATAGATGGTTATGCTTCAATTACTCATCAAGACAGAAATCCATCTTTGTGCTCAAAGCTGTTTGTCAAATTGGAAATATTTACACTGAAGTGTGGGTACATACAGATAATGTCTTGATGAGGGTTCTCTAGTTGTTTTACTTCAGTTGAGCTGCTGTCCTAGCTATTTCTGACAAAGTCTTTCCAAACATGTTGATGTTTAATTGCCTCAAATTCTCAGCATTCTTGCTGTAAATTTCTCAGTGTTGTCTGAGTTTAACAGCTTGTTCTAGTCCTACTTAGGTAGATGCCACTGTAAACTGTTATCCTCTAATGCACATGAGCTATTCTAAAAAAAAAAGCCTAAGTAAGTCAGAATTTTATGTAATTGTATGAGTGCCATGAAATCTTGCCTAGTACAGCTCCTGCCAGGAAACAGTATTTTCTTCTGCTTCGAACAGAAAGCTGTGGCTTGCACCTCCTGGCAATGTGCCACTGATGTGCTGTGTGATTGTGACAATATTCATTAATCCCTTTGTTTGCTCATCTGTAAAAGGATTATAAAAGTCAAGTTCCATGTAATTTACCCCAAACTGCAAACATGCAATGGGATATTGATTGTCCCAGTGTGCTCACAGGAACGAAGTAAATATTGAGAGTAATGGAAGTAAAAAGGGTAAATCTTTCCACATACAAATAGAATACCTTATTCCCTAACAACTGTACAACTTTCTGAGAAAAACAACAGTGTAGATATATTCATTTTCTCCAGTCAGAGTGAGTTAACATGGCCTACCCTGTTTATCTGACTTCACATTACTTATCAGATAATTAAGACAAAATAAGTTAATATTGAAATGAAAAAATAATGTTGTGGATAATGCACTATACCTTAAGGATAAAATAGGTATTTTCTTTGAAAAGTGTCTCAAAGCTAATCATACATTTGTGATACCACTTACCAAGTCATGGGAAAAATGTTTTTTGTTCTTTTTTTTTACCTTAAATTAGATGAACAGTTGTCACCCATTTGTAAATGCCAGAAAAATGTAGGAAGCCTTGAAAATAAAGCAGATGAGGCTCTGGCTCACTTCACTGAGCCACTGGATGTAAAGGGTACTGAAGAAGATGGAAAAGATCATGAAAACAAGAATCAGAGTAGCTCAGATGCGTCTGAAGATAAAGACCTTGATAATGTTTCAGACAGCGAAAAAGAAGGAAAGAAGGAAAAGAACCGCGCTCCTCAAATGTTCTCTCCTCAGCAAGATGAAATCCTAGCTACAGTAACTTTTGGTGAAACGGAGGGCCCATCCACAGGGAAAATTACAGTGTGGGGGAAGCCAGACTCTGCAGAGTTTGTTAGCTTGGCTACCGGAAAAATTACTGCAGAAGTAAAATACAGTTCTTTTAATGTGAAAGTAGAAGTTAAGAATGTTTCTTTGTTTGATTCTGGAACAAAACTTGTAGCCGAAAAAAGGAAAAGTTCAAAGAACAATAAACGTTGTCATGAAAGACAATACCAGAAAAGTCAGTGTTCAAAATGTTCGAAGCACCAGTGTCCTTCAGCTGACCTTTCAGCAGAACACAATGGGAATTATAAAGGATCCTTTAAACATAAAATTCAAACTGCCGTCAACAAAAATGCCTCCCTGAAAATGAACATTGAAGCAAAGGAAATTAAAGTGGAATATACCAGCAGAAATAAAAATCTAAGGGTTAACATCACACCTGGTGAACAAGCACAGAGCAAAACCTGCAACAGGGAACATGAAGATACCTATTGGAGTGAAACAGATTATTCTGTAACAGAAGCGCCTTGCAATACAGACTGTGAGTCATCCTTTAGCATTCATGAAAAAGTAGACTATACATTCCCAGATGCATGTACACTTCTCCCTCCACCTAAAGAATTTGCTGACTGTGAGAAAATGCATTTGGATACAATTGCAGAGGGGGTATCTTTGTCAGATTCCAGAAAGGAATCTGACAGCCTCTCTACTGCCTTGAGAATTTGGGGGGAAGAAAATTATTTCTGTAAATATAGCAAAAAGGACTATGAAGGCGACACCAATGAAAAGGAAGATTTTTCAAAAGATAAAATACTTTTCTCAAAAAAAAATAATACAAATTGTCTTGTAGCTAGTAATACCTTGAACAATGCAAATGCTGGGAAGGAGCATATCAGTAGGAACAATGTATTAGTTCAAGAAAGAAATAACTGTGACAAATGCAGAGACATGGGGCAAAAACCAGCAAGAAGAAAGTCTTTCCCAGATACTACCCTTGATGTACCATCACCAGTTCACCCTAGAAAGGATTCTGGCTTTTATTCATTGCCATCCTTAAAAGTATTGCCTAAGGAGACCAAAATGGGAGATATCTATAACAGGAACTCACATGTTCATACCAGCTATATAGAACTTTCTAAGTGTCCTGACTTGACCTCCTCACTGAAGAGTTTGAGAGGTCTGAAGTCTTCGTATCAGTTTGCTTTCACATCATTTGATCATAATATTACCATTTATCCATCTGAGCCTGAAGAAAGTCTAGATGACACTTCTTTACTGAATGACTATGCAGACTATGTGGAGCATGGTGAAGAAACAGAAGAAACTTTAATGGAGAGTCTCCATTCCAGTAATACTATAAATGAGAAAAAAGAAAATGGGCATGAGGAGCCTCTGAGAAACATAGCCATATGGGAGGAAGACTCTGAGTCTACTGAAGATGCTTTAGATGAAGGGACACCAGAGTACAACCATTTAGAAAAGCACACTGAAATGCAGAACAAAGCTCAGCTGGTACAGGTCTATCCACATTCTAGAAGCCCTTTGGGTGAATTTGTTAATGACAAGGAAAGCACTAATTATGCATCTACAGAAAGCACCCCAAACCAACTTTCAGCTTTACAGCAAAATGTTCATCAACCCCCTGCAGAGTCTGAGGTAACAAAGAAAAGGAGAGGATCAGTAATGACTGTGATAACTGGAGAACTAGAACGAAGACTCATCCAAGTTGACAATAAATTGATACCTGATTCTTTTGGCTCTGCGCCAAGAAGAGAGCCTAAACGTCCCTGTAGTATACAAGAAGAATCCTTGCTGTCATCCTTGCTATTAGATCCCAAGGAGCATGACATAAATAATGAATCAGAAAGCTTTTCTGAGATACAAGACATATCTGGGAATATCCTTGTTGAATCCAATTACCATAATGATTCAGCACAGGCTGCCATGTTGTCTACCTCTTCAGCATATACAGAAAAGAAAGAGAATTTCACAGAACATTCAAATGTCAAGGAAAGACCGGAGAACTTTTGTAGTAAACAGTCAACTGATGATAGCTTAAGGAGAGAGCCTGGAGAACATCAACTACATCAGCTAGCCAAATCCAACTCTGATGAAGTTGAGAAAAAGACTAAAATGAAAGAAAATCTTCCTCAGAATGCAGACATCCCTCCTTTATCAGTAAAACAGATTAGTCAGAAAGGTAGGTGTTGTAAGACTTTTGGAGTTAATACCACTTACACAACTTTTGCATAGGTGGTTTAGTGCTTTGGTGACATCTTTTGGGAGAAAATGAAAGTATATTATAACATTACAAAGAGACGATACTGGTATGCTTGGCCATTTGGTTATAATATGTAGCTATTGTGTTGAGGATCCTAAGAGACATCTTGTAGACCCAAGTAACTTAAATAAAAAACCCCATACTGTACAACTAGTGAGAGAAGCAAGCACCAAAACAAGACAGGGTTTTTTGTATTTGCCATGTGGGAGGAACTCAGAGTTCTAGTCAGTGTTTAAAACCATATAAATCTGGTTTTGGAGTGTCTGTGTGATCTACGGAAATACTAAGTTCCAAATACATCTCAGTCCTAATTCTGGCTAAGCCTTCGCACATCATGGAATCACCATAGTGGATCATTTAACATTCTTTTCTCCTCTCTTTATGTAGTTAAGAAAACTCGGTATGAAAAATAATTATTTTTAATAGCTAATCATTTACAAAATTTATTGTCTTCCCTTCTGTAATTCATCTACCCATATCCATAACTGGTCATTTAAAAGGAGTGTTTTGAATGATAAAAATGTAAAGCCATACTGGGACACTGCACACTACAATGTAAACTTTTTACATTGTGAATATGTACACGCACATTTGTGTGTGTATTTTTGAAATACCACTCCAAACACGTTAATTTTATTTTTTTAATATTAATGAAGTTATATACAAATATAAATCAGATCGTCCTTTCCAGAAGAGAATTTTTCCAACATATTTGGAGGGTAGGAGTTTTATACAGTTGAAAAATGCACACTTTCTTATCATGGGAAAAGGTCTTCAAGAATCTTAGTGAAAAGCATCAGAAAGTTTTTAATAATCTTTCTAGTTCACAGTATCTGCAGAAAATACTGGTATGTCCTCCAAGGTTGTCTTGTTTGGCACTGGTAATAGAAATTTCAAAAATACCTGAAGTCTATACAGACTATATAGGTATACTATATAGGTAGATATTGCTATGTAGTTTGATATCTAAAATACTAAAATAAAGAGAACTAATTAAATGGAAATCACTTCAGAACAAAGTATAGAAAGAAGACACTGACAGAAGCCTGCACGCTCAAACACCTTGACTTCCCATACCTTAGAACTCCGTGGTTAAACACACAGCACAGCATTGAGATGTAGCTATTTCTTGCATTTTGATTTTAATATGAATAACAATGCACTTACAATATGGGAATACCATCCTACTTAATCAAGGAATTAGGCACAAGGGGCAATGCAGGACGTCCTGTGCTCAGTAATTCAGTGACACTGGAAAGGAAACGTGGCATTATTCAACAAAGAGTGAGAGCATCTAGAACAGAGGAGAAAAACAGATGCAAATGTTGTAAACAGGAATGGGGAGAGGAGCCCAGGCAACCTGGAAGTCTGCTGGTGTTGTGGGAACTCAATTATTATCACAGGAGCAAGGACTCATGCCAAGGCCCCTAAAAAAAGTCTGTTTCCTGACTCTCTGCTCTGGAAAAGGTGCTCGGTGACACAGGTCTGCAATGGAGGTCTGACTGAAGCCAGAAAAAGGCTATTGAGCCAAGAGAGCACTTACGCAGGCCTCTAGGGAGCCTGTGGAGGCTGGGCTCACTTTCTCCCTGCACCCTGTACCAGTGGGTACAGCTGCATTTTTAGAACGGAATCTAGCACAAAGACTGTTTTGCAATTGTTGTTTTAGATGAAATGGTAATACAACAAATAAATTTATACTGCCCTACCCACAAAGAAACCTGAAGTAGAAGAGTACCTCCTCCTTTTATCTGCATGTGTGTCTTGCAGGATGTTTAATGTTTAAATAGCACTTTATATATCTACATAGTGGCCACTTCAAAAACGTATGAGTACTTTTAAACAAAATCCATGAGAAATTTACATGTTTCTGCATAAAAATGGTGCCTTACAAATGGCTATGAAGGTATTTAACTACAGATACAACTACCACAAGGTAATCACATGTACCTTTCTCTGCATTAAGACCTCAAATAGTCTAAAACACATACTTTATTAATATTTTCAGTATTATTTGGTATTTTCATTTCTATCTTTAGGTTAGGTGGTTCTTTTTGTTAGAATGTGAAAATTTTAAACAGTATAATTGCTTAAGTTTTCGTATGATTCCTCACAAACAATGTCTGGTTATAATTTAGACTTGAAATCAGAAATGAATAAAACCAGAAAACTACCTTTGATGAAAGACACCAGAGCAAGTGATAGTTCCCAGGAAGAAGCAATAGACCAGTGGGCCAGGAGACGGAAACAGTTCAAAGACAGCAAAAAATGCAGTTCAACTGGAGGAAGCTCCATAAACAGCACAATCACTGAGGGATCAAGTGAGTACTTTAGTCTTAAAACTGTATTCTTTCTCCTTTGTGTGATTGACACTCTGGCAGCCTTTTCAGCTAAGGAAATTGATCTTCAGTTCATAACCTGAGTCTCTCTTAGTCATTATCATGAGCAAGCATATTTTATTCAATTGAACTATTCCTCACTATGGGTGTTAGAATCCTCTCTCTTTCATATTTGCGACGGAGACCAGCTTCAGGGCAGGTAAGACTGCGCTGGGTGAGGGGATCTGTAGCTAGAAAGGCCGACGAAAAGCTCTTTTTGGGGTTTTTTGGACGCCGGGCAAA
>KZ505946.1:560684-574589 GCA_002844005.1 Limosa lapponica baueri | reverse complement strand
AGAGGCCGAGGCTGAGCCCCGGGGGCAGGGGAGGTTTTGCTAGGAGCGGTGTCACAGCCGTGCCCTGACCCGGGTACCGGTTTTGAGGCCCCTCCGTGTTGACTGAACACCAAGGAAACGCTGCCCCAACCCAAGAACTGTTGATGATCAAAATTTAAGGCAGAGTTTTTCTCCCTGTCTCTTCCCCCACCTTGTACTTTGGCACTGCTTTCCCACGCGCGTCCAGAGGGGTAGGGAAGCCCTTTTCGTTTGCTTGACACACCCAGAAGGACAGGATCGGCTGCAAAGGGTCTTCTGTATTCCCATAAGTGGGGAAAAAATAATCGTTATTATTTCTTCATCTGTTTACTGCCAACTGCTGCTATCACAAACACAGTAGTTGCCATTTAAAGTGATGGATGTCTGAGCACTTTAAGGGATCATTTTGAAAGACTTACAGGGGCTGGACAACGAGAAAAGGCTCAGCACGTGTTCTCCGAGGCGGCACAGGCTGTCGCACACAGCCAAGGGACCTCAATGTCAGGCACTGGAAACGCAGCTGGAAGAGATGAAAGTCCAGCCAGGCGAGGCACAAAGTGCTATGAAAATACAGCAGACCTAGTACTCCCAGCTTACGCGTGGGCACTTGTCTTACATTTCTACGTATACTCATTATATTAGTCTGTATCTTGCCTCAATACTCTACCCCTACCCCAGCAATCATGCAGAAGCATAGTTGTGTTTTGCAAAACCACGAAGACAGCAACAAGAGCACTAGGTTGACATCTGAAAGCTTGTCAGAGCTACCTGCTCGTTTATTTTTCAATGCATTTCTTTCTGAAACTAAGAGCAATTTTTTAGTAACCCCATGACTCACAACAGCAGCCTGTCCTGCGAGCCTGGCGCCCTAAACACACCTCCAGCTGGCAATCAGTCCAGATTTGTCGTCGGGGTCCGTGGCAGGGACCGATGGCGAGCAGCCATCAGAGCAGGCTGCAACAGCACCTTGCACCCTGGGCACCTGGGTCAGGCGTGCTTCGCTTTGTTTTTGTTCCTAGACTAGTTGCATACAGGAGGCAGAAGGACCAAAACCCAAAATACGATGTCTGTGCTTTGCTGTGGTTTCAAGCTAGGTTTTCTCTCAGCTTGACTATCATTTTTATTTTCACTCTCATTTTTCTTCTCCAGTCACGGTTAATTTGAATTCTGTGGGTGAATTGCAGCCCTTCGGAGTATGAGTTGTTTTTTCATTGACAAGCTGGGATCTCCCTCCTGGAATTTTCTTATCTATAAACATCAGAGCACACCAAATTGCAGGATTAAACAAGACTACCTACCTGAGATGCTGAGAAATGGATTTAAGAGTCAAAACTGGAAGACTTGGGCCTTACAGAGAATTGGGTATTTTAGAACTAATGTGCAAAATAGCAAAAGAAAACCCTACATTTTCTAATAGTAATAGGTTTAGATTGTCACTCATTTCATTAATGCAGTTTAGCAGGGCCATGAAGGGCAAGGGTGGTTTCTTTGGTTTTAAGATGCCTTACCACTCCACAGCTATGAACTGTAGTTTGAAATGAAGGAAAAGGTTCCTCATTATAACCTGCAAGCAAATGAGTTTCATTTCAGATTTCAGCAGCAAAACACAAGCCAGACAGCACTTTGGTGATGCACGATGAGACAGACTGTGGCTGGCCATGAGCATTCAGCGGTCAGCCCCCGAACGCTGCGGGAGGCGGTAATGGGACACAGGGCTGGTACTCGGGGAGCGAGGGGCTGAGCTGAGGCAAAGAAAGATCTCCATGGGGCCACGAAACACTGCGCGGTCCCTTTGGCACAGCAAAGTGTCTCACCGGGCTGCCCCTTTTTAAAAAAAGAAAAAAAAAATTCAAAGTTTAGGAGAGGGAAGAAGCACAGTGGAAGAAAACAGTCTCAGTTTTGCAAGGCAGGAATCACAAGAGCAACAACTTCTGCAGCACCTTGCACAAAACTCTTAGGATATCAACTCTTTCTTTACAGCACTCTTAAGCCTTTCCTTAAACTAATTAGTAAAAAAACCCAGCGCTCTGTAGCATTATCAAGCTTCTCAAATATGAGCTCCTACTGCACAAGGAAAAATTGTGTTCCCAAGACATTTTTCAGAAGTGTGTCATGTTTTGCAGATATTTACCACAAAAAACTGGAAATTACTTTTTATTGTGGAAACCTGTCCCCCTCTCAGCCTAAGAGGAGTACCTTACGATTTTAACAAGAGTTGTAGGGGAAAGAAGCTGGAATAATAAAAGGGGAAATTAACCCAGAAAAATAGAAATAAAAGCCAGGAGAGAATAAATAAAAGCTTTTAACTAATACTATTAACAGAAGCCTTTCTGGGTAAACTCACCTGGGCTTTACCTGGACATTGCTATCTGACTGCACTTACTGCTAGAAGAGATTTATTGCGTTTACTGCTGTTTTTCCAAAGAATGCCAATTAGAAATCATTCCCTCTCCTATTTCCCAGTACCCCTCACCACTCCCCAAGGGGAACGGAGCAGTAGCCAGCTCCATTTCTAGCAGCAAAATTTGCTCAGGTGATTTCTACAAAATACCTGCAGCAGTGAGAGCACTAGGAGCCCAAGCGGGAAAGCAGGCTGAACTTCTACAAGCCTTTTGTGGAAAAAGTAATTTAATCTAGAATTAGAAAAGGATCAGCAAGACTCCCTCTCCTTTTCACCCATTGAAAAAGTCTGCCTTGATAGGATGCAGCTAATTCCTCTAAGCACTGTGCTCTAGTCCATCAGAAATCAAAGATAATTTTGCTAATAATTCTGTAGGCGAGAGTCTAAGCCTTTATCTGTGCTGAGAGAACTCTCGATTCAAGACTGCGTTACAAAGAGCTGCTCTCCTTCCCAGGGAGAGAATACTAACCTTTTTTTGCTCTCACCTCATGGACTTTCCCTTCTAAATATCTTTTAATAGCTCTGAGAAGCATCTGTTGATCAAGAGAGAAAAAACCCTCAATGCAAATCGATTACAATTTGCTTGTAATTTTTGTGCGCTGCCTTAGACAGCTTAGCAATAGTCTTCATCTTCCACACAGTTTAATTTTCTTCTGTAGTCAACCCTCCAATTCCTTACGGCAGGCTGTGAAATTACTGCTGCCCTAGTGGTCCAGGTACCTCTTTGGGAGTAACCACCACAAACCCCCTTCCTGGACCTTGGTTACTGCTGGCCTGCAGACAACCTGGAAGTCTCGATCAGGTTCAGGTGAAATCCCCCAGCTCTTACCCGGAATCCCATTTTCCAGAGCCCGTGCAGCGAGTATTTTGTGATGGGGAAATCCCACAGAAGTTGCCTTCCAGTTACTGTACAAACAGCAGGGTGAAAGTTAAAATCCTGCAAGAACAATGCCCAGCAAAACTGTCTACTGGTAAATTGGCTTTTTTCCCTTTTTACATCTTACCAGATGATTGTATTTTCCACAGCACAGGAAGAAAGGAAGCTGGACTCTGCTGCAGGATTCCAGGAAGTCTGAAGCTGTGGAAGAAAGTGCAAGAGGGAATGGAGTGTGGGATGCTGGGGATGCCTAACTGTGAAAAACTGACAGGAGACATCACCCATGCGTATCAAGCACATGACTCCCAACAGCCTGGTAAAGAAGTAAAAAGGATAGGAGGGCAGACACCCAGACATAAAAGGAATGCAGTCAAAATGCCGTATCAGAAATAACGACCTTCATACATTTTTTCTATTTCATTAAAAAAAAAATAAACCAATGTACAGATTAGCTCAACTTGTTAATAACACAATCCACCAATATCGAGTCTGTGGTGCCATCCAAAAGCACAAGGTAAGGTCTTATTCGCCTGCTTGATAATTTTCTTATACATTTCTGTCAAAACAAGCATCATCTCTCTGCTGTGATTTCAGCAGGTTTTCACATGCATAAACAGATCCACTTGGTTATGGAAGTGTGGGCAATCACTCCACTTAATACTCTAGCAAGATAGTCACTGAACAGTACGTCACTGCAACGTGAGCAATCCAACCAACCAATTCTGCCTTACATCACCGCCGTTCCGTGGTGCTTCAGACAGCGGCAGTCACTGAGATCGTTTGTGCAGACTGACAGGTGGTCATTAAGGCTACCAGACCATCTTCAAGATCTTTATCCATCTCCCTTATTGTTCAAGCGGAAAAATTTCTCTCTTCTCATGCTAGAAATGTCTCCCTCTCCAGAGGGAGGTATAGCAGTTGTTTCATCTCTAGAGCTTTAGGGAAAAGACAGCATAGGACACCAAAATGATGGAAAGATCGGAACTCATTACATATGTATATTGCTTGGGGAACATGAGGGAATAAAAGTAACACTGGAGTTGCATTATTCGATGAAGAACTCAAAATTGTTCCTACATTCTCAGAATAGGAGACTTACAATCTTTTACCCACAAAAAATCAATTAGTACAGGTTTGTTCACACTATCATGTATTTCATCCTACAGAACTGTACCTGGAATAGGTTCGAATAGCCTCTATTTTCTGGGCGCTCTATTTGGATCAAGTAATTTATTGCTGATTTATAAATAGCTATTGTGAATTAATACCCCTTATTTGCCATCATACCTCTGACTACAGAATGATTCTCTACAGAGCACTGGATCCTCAACGTTGCAACCAGTTCCAGCTACACTTTGACTGTAGATACATACAAAAAGAAACTCCCGATTACACAGAAAAGCAGCAGAGCTGGATCCTACAGTTAGCTGCCCTTAGTGCGGGCCAAATGGCACATACAATCACTGCTCCATCAGGTAGTCAGCCAAAACAGACTTTAAAGGTGATCCTTTGCAGCAAATACTTTCTATTACTTTTAAAGTGGGTTTTTTTTTGTTTGTTTTTAAACTCCATCAGCAAAACCCCCTACACTTCAAACTAGTTCCTCCAATTTTAAGTGTGCTTCTCAAAAGTTACTAAGTTTTTTGGTAAGCCTCACCAGGTATAAGATATTTTTACGTAAATATAAGTGAGTGTCCCAACCACTAGAACTACACCTTTAATTAATCCTTAATGTTGCCCTAACTCACTGCCAAACCCCATAATAAACACGTGCCTCTACAAAAAAACTCAAAAGCACAGTAAACAACTTTAAATTATAGTCTCAAAATAAGAAATTTCCACTTCAGAAATACAAAAAATGCAGGTGTTACAAACAGTCCATTTATTAGGTCTTAAACTACATACACAATTGAAATAATTTTGGCACTACGCTATACAGTGGTTACATCTGTGTGCTGATACTCATTAAATACTGCACCAGGAACACTGCTGTGCTTTGAACTTTGGAATGAGTCACACACTCAGCAGGTAGATCACCCAAAATGTGTCAGTGCTCCTGGAGGGTTGCATGGTTGAAACAAGTTGAAACACACATCAGTTCGTGAATTATTTCAATGTACCTCACATTCTATGAGCTTATCACACTGGAATATGTGATGTCAGCATTTCAAGATGGCCACAAGTGTTGCATTAAAATCTGAATGAGACATAGTAATAATGAGATACAAGAAAACCAAAACAAAACCTCTGCCTTTCAGACATGAAGGGATATTCTGTTAAAGAAAATAATTTAAAAAACTAATAATGGCATTTGATTTGATACAAAAGCCAGAACTACTACCATATTAACATCTAAGTATGAATCTTTACAAATTAATCTCACAATGGTAATATGTAAAAGGTTGCAAACTGTACAATGTTTTGTCAATGCAATGCCTCTACAATTTATACAGTCTTTTACAACTATGTAACACATATTAAACATGTTGTTAAATAGCCAATAGATATCAGTCTCTGAACAAAGCTGCAGGCAAAAAAATACAGAGCTTCCACAATCTTCCAACGAGTTATGCTTGCTCAAACAGCGACAATCTTTATGAGAATATGCTCTTAAAAAGTCAGCCATTCAGTGCTTTTTCACACTGTGCATACATTTCATTCTGTGAATTCAACCATCACTTGATAGTCCATAATTTAGTATCTGTGGGCTCTAATTATGTGAAAACATTCCCAGTCTTCCACCCTTAAAAGTACGCAGATAATCATAGATTTTTATTCCACACGTGGTCAAGCTACCTATGAAGACCTGGCCAGGCACTCCCCATGTTTTGTCCTGCCATCTATACTGCACAGAGAAGATCAGCTATTTACGTTTTGACAAGGAAGATACAAAAAGGCAATCCTGCCCTGAGGTGGACTGAATGATACAGAGCCCATCACCTGATGGACACTCAAATCCAAGTAGTGAAAAATAAACTCTGAGAAAGATAGGTTCCTGGTACTGTATGCTGACTAGGTAAGAAGTTGCATCAACAGAACTGGAGAGCTTCAATGACAATAATCTGGTTTGCAGCACCCTCCAGCTCTGCATATCTTTGATGACAGAAACAGCGGGGAAGAAGGGTCAGAAACAGCGGGTAAGAAATGTGCAGCGTAAGTCACTGTGTGCAAGAAAGCAGAAACAAGACTGATGTGTAATGCAGGCCAATGACAAGGGTCTTGCAATAAACTCATGAACAGGCTCTGTGAACAAGAGACTGTGGGACTCCCACAGCTGCTCCCTGGGGAGGTGAAAGTCTTTTTTAATAGAACCAGGTCTTTATGTTTGGGTTTAAAAGTGGTTTTGATTAGGCATCAGGATTTCCAACAAAATTTTCTACATGATAAATTGCTTTGAGTTTCCTTTATTTTGCAGAAAGATTCCTACATCCTCATTTTTCCAGGAGAAACCTGAAAAAAAAAACAAAAAACAAAAAACAAAAAGAAAGCATTCAAAACACAAATTCAAAACAAGACTATTGCCTCATGCTATTACCACAGAAGAAAATGAAAATATAAACCAAAACTTCTTTTGGGAGTAAAACATCACAACACATAGAGATCAGAATCTGGTAGCGTAACAAAGAGAAACTCCAGGAATGGATTCACTCTTTGGGGACATGCCTGTGTGAAGAGACTCAGTAGCAGAACAATAATGTGGAAGAGGAAACAGTTTGGCAGCAGTCATTCCCCATTGTGAGACACAGATGATATACTGCACTGCGTGATAAGCTAAAGACCTCAGAGGCATCAGAAGTACAAAGCAGCAAGTACTTTGCCTTTAGTGAAACTGCCAGGGATTTAAAAGGCAGTCAACTGGTAGAAAATGGAGAAAGGGAACATCAATATTCAAGAAAACAAGTGCAACTGTCTTAGCAAAACACTACTGTAATACAGGGACATGCAAAAAGATGGACAATATTTAACCAAAATAAATCTGAACCTAAACAGACCACTGGAAGTACAAGGAACTTTATTCTCCTTGTGGTTTAGGGATTCCTCCCTAGTCCATCCGAGACTGGAGAGCTAGAGTAGATTTCAGAAGATGTTTCTCTCAATTTACGTCAAAACAAATAATCTTACCTATCTATGCATAATAGCACGGTGAAACCAAGAGGTCAGTAAGCACTAGTAGCTGGTCATCCGTGAACTGCTGTTTATGCTCCTGCCAATTGTCATGATGAGTCCTCCGGAAATTTGACAGTGTTTTCTTCACAGTCATCTGCATAGCAGACAATCAGCAATAATATGTATCAGTTACAGATTTAAGCTCCAGGACAAAACAAACGTTGAATACAACAATAACTGCTGAGTAGAGCAAAGTGTTTGAACAGTTACAAAGGCTAGAAGGGCTTTGGGGAATTCAGCCCAGCTCCCCAGTATTTTAATTTTTACAGTTCTTTTCACCAGTGTCATGACTCCAGCATTCTTACAGAAAAAGATTCTTTGACCTACAATTTTGAGTTTGAAAAAATTAATAGATTCTCATAAAAGTGAAATGCTTTACCCCTCTTCCTTTTCCGTGGGTATTTCAAACCAATGGTTTGGGTCCCAAAACATGAGAAAGAGTTGATGAATCATGTAAGGTGCACTGAAGAAACAATTCAGAGGGAAACTATTTTCTGTTACTAAAATAATTAAGATTATTATTAAATTAACAAAAGAAAAGTCCCATCAGTCCAGTTTCTTGATTCAGTAAAGCACACCATAGCAAAGTTTGTTAAATCTAAGGAATTCTTCAGCCATAAGCTCGCTACTCTGGTTAAAACAGTAAAGCTCAAGAAAACTGAATAGACAGGGCAAAAAAAAAAAAATAGAGTTAAAGGTAACTATTTTACTAAAACTTGTTTCTAGGGTTGCTTATAAAACTTTGTTTTAAAAACTTCAGAGTGATTTTTTGGTTCGGTTTGATATTTCCTAGAATGGCATGCACAAAAGTGACATTTTTAATTAAAAAAGACTATTTCCTCATTACAGACAGCTTTCAGTTTATGCTTTAAATTCGAAAGTAAGAACAGATCTACCACAAAAAGTATTTAAAAGCAGTCCATGACTTAAAATGTATTTGGAACCATTTAATAAAAAGCAGCAGAAACTAAGTTTCTTAATAATATCCTATTTATTTCTAGGAAAGGGGAACTAAGAATGAATCAAGCATATTTTAGATGTGTTACATTAAACAGAAAAATTATATAAATATTTTTACCTCAATAGGCTGAGGGTCATTAAGATGGGCACTGAGATCCATTAAGAGTTGTGGCATCCAGGTGGGTACATCGTATGGACTTGACAAAATACACGCGCTAAGTCCTAACACACCAGCATGGCGTTTAACCAAGTCTGCAATTGCAAGATATTAATTTACATTTGCAAGGTGCAATTACCTTGTCTAAGGCATTCCTCAATGACACGGCCAAACTTAAAACTGGTTATCAGTGAAAATAAGGCTATTTTTAACTGATGGGAATGACTGAAGAGAGCCTATAGGTTAAACAGAGGTGACCTAATTAGAATAACATACTGACACTAGTATTAACCCTGAATTAAAACAAAACAACCACCAAAAAAACCAAAGCACCCAAAAAACCCTGCCACAGTAGAGAGATCTCTAGCTTCTACAGAGAACAAGTGAGGTCTACAGACCATACAGTCAAACAAATTCACACAAGTGTACGGATTGCTTCTGTTTTCTTACACAGAATCAGATTCATTGAATCTATTCATAGAATCATTCTATGATTCGAGCTTTCATTTCTAATGGAAGAATTTGTAAAAAAAAAAAAATCTGCATTACAAACATTTCAAATGAGCTTCCTTCTCTCAAAAAAAACCCCAAACAACTCTCTCTTCTCAGCTCATGAACTACATCTCCACTGTTCCCTATTTCTGCATTCAGAATGTTTTCTCAAATACCAGAATTATTTGACAATATGGAAACCCAGTCCTGGGTCAAACGAATGCAACTCAGATGCACTAGATGTTTGGTCAGAAGCCAGAGCTCCTAAGGTTAACGAAGGGGATTCTTTGTTGTTCTGTTTTTTTGTGTGTCCATGTTTTGGGTTTTTTTCAGAATCAAAGAACACATTGCCAACAAATGGAAGGTAAAGTGGGTAAGGAGTGAAATTATGTTGTGGCAGCTAAGGAAGTTTATTTACTGAGGAAATAGCTATCCCACATCTGCATTGTCAACTATGTGAACTGTGCACACTGTAAATGGAGAAATCCCTTTAGTGTTAATTCTGGAAAAGTTATAAATAAGTTTAACGTAGGAATACATAATAAAAAATATTATTTGCTTTTTTTAGTAGTAGTGTATTCTTATTCATCATTTACACGGTAAATCAAATTATTGAAGCACTTATGGATTAGGAACTGCATTACATGCACACAAATAGACGATGACACATAAGGACAAGTAATTTGCCATTATGGTTTACGGGTGCTTAGGAAGGAAAAATATTTGCATGCGCCAACAGGCCTATGTTTTCTCTGGGTATATGTTAATTTTCTAAATACTCCTTCACTATAGAACAAATCCTATTCCATATGGAGCACTTGTAGAATAAGCATCTAAGTGTAGCACAAAATATATGTATCTTCCTAACCTGCTATCGACATACATGGTTTTAGTCTCTGAAGCAGTTTTCTTACCGCCAGAAGGAATTGTGTCCCCCACTGAACACAGGTCACGCTTTCGTTTCTTTGGTAACCTCATCTTGCACAGCTGTTCAAAATGGGTCTGCATGGGCCCATCCATAGTGAGAAAATTGCACTGCAGCAGGCCACTTAGCGTGGTAGCAGCCATTTCTCTCACCTACAAGCAGGGATGGTACATACAATTACTAAGCACACATGCACAGCGAAAAGCACGTATTTATGTTATTACTATCCCTTTACGCACATCCAGCTAGGCCAAGTTACCAAACTCTGCCAAAAAAAAAGTCTTTAAAATATTATCCTATTATATCACAGATCATAAACAACTAGTTTACTGTATGGGTCTTTACAAATTAACAAAACATATTCTTATTGTAATATAGAACTGCTTTTACATGATTTGTCATAAAGCGACGTACTACTTGAGCAAATAATGTAATGAAACTCCATTGTCAAGACACATATATCATATATCACTAATTAGCTTTAGAAAGTTTAAAAATAGACCTTGTCTGAGAACAAGATGCCCCACCCCAAATAATCAATCTGCTTTACAAAATTTGTAATGGTGTTGGTATTAACATTAGTTTTACCAAGGAAAAAAAGTATACTTTATTCAAAAGCATTTCGTTATCCCCCTCAAATGTACATGGGGACAACAGAATCGACAAAAGCAGAAGAGCTTTTCTGAGAGAAGGTAGAAGGTACATGAGACAAAGCTGATTTTATTCTACCAGTAACACAAGAATACTTGGAGATACACAACAGATGCTGGATTAATAAGCAATGACAACTAACATCAGTGGTTTATGGTTACAATTCAGTTCTGTAACACTTCAGCATTATTTACATTGTTGTCCCGAGTACCAATTCTTTTCACTACATGAATAAAAACAGAATTTCACATTGGAAAAATATTCTCCTCTTCTCTAAAACAGAAACCCAAAAAACCAAGACTAAACTAAGTTTTCATCTACTTGCCAAACCATTCAAAATACAGACCTCCTTTTCCATTCCTTTTAAAACAGCCACAGCTGTTTTACACATTGTTAGGGAATTACAAGTAAAGACTTCTCGATCACTTGCTTTTAAAAGTAAGTACAACCCAGCAGTACTACTAATTTATCTCACCTACTCAAATCTCCCCAAACCATAAAGTTCTAGAACTATGAGACTATATTTAAATTGGAGCTCCTCCAAGACTCACTTCCACTGTCAGTAATTGCAGACTGACAAAAACATTTACAAACTGGAAAGCCAAATCAACTTGTTGAACACTGACAGCAGTCACCAGATGCTTCTGGTAAGTACATACTGTTACACCTAACTGTAAACAGAATGTTTGTCTGTCTGGAGTACAAACACCTACCAACGCTCTGAATCCAATGCAACAGATAATAAATAAATTACATCCTTGAACATAATGTTCTGAACCTCCACAAAGCAGCAAGTACAGCTGCAAGTGCTGCAGTAATTAAACACAGTAAAGTAACAATAAGCTCAAGACCTCATTTAAATTTCTACAACAAAGTATTCAAATGTGATTAATTTTGTTATCAGCATAAAGAAGTACGAAGTGAAAGCCTGCCAGTTCTGTTTACCAGCGATTTGTGAGTCTCTTAAGAAATAGCTATTAAATGAAACACGATGTGCTAACGCAAGACCCAGAATAGAAAGAAGCTTGGCTATAAAGTGAGCAAGCTCCCAAGTGAACTGTACTCAATTACATCACTACTGACTGTATTAAAACCACTTTAATTTCTAAATTAATAATCTAACTAAAAGGAATGTTTTGCTGCAAGGAGCACCTAGAAGCAAAGCCTTTAAAACCATATGTTAACAAGTTAATAATTCATGACAGCATCTGACACAAAATTATTTACAGATCATCATACTCACTCTATGACTTACAGAATATAAAAACTACAGAGGACTAGCACAGGAATACTCTCTCAATCAAGTAAGGTTTGGTTGAGGGGTTTTTTTGGGGTCAGAATTGACTGACCAAGGTCTACAAAACTGCAGCAATATCAGAACAAAAAAAAAGAAATCCATTCAACAGCACAAGGAAAACCTAAGTGGAGTACCTGCACGGGGCTACTGACACAAAGAGAAAACATTCCTATTACTGTAATATGCACTGCAACATGAAAAATGTTTATCAAGACATGAGTGCTATGTATTCAGTACACTGGTTTATAAAAATATAAACATATGCAGCACCTACCCAGATAGCTTCCTAGATCAAATTATGGCTGAGAAAACTTAGAGAAGATGCTTTCAGATTAACTTGGCTATCACTTTAACCATAAGTCGAAGTTGAATACAGTGATTTTTACTTTTCCACTACTTCTGAGTTAACAGAATTATTTAATGCAAAATGTGTTTTACCAAGCTCAAATCATTCCTGCAGTTCTCTCCAACTGCCCATATGACCTGAAGATCAGACGTGACATTCAATGGTGGTTATACTGCTGTACACAGAGACGTGATTGCTCAGGACTGTGTACTTTTTCCCTTGATCAGCGGCACGGTCACATTATATGCTACATTTGTAGTAATCCATCAGCTCCATGACTCCTCTCGACTTTCAGAAGAACTTCCAACAATACCATTTAAGTACAGCTTTCTTTAATTCTTGAGCCCTGTGCTTGAAGCTGGATGCATGAAATTTGCATTCAAAAGAAGCCAGACCGTCCTATAACCCCTGTTCACTTCGTATTGCAGTCACATTGCTATCTGACATTCAGTATGGCCATCTGTCATTGTCCCTTGCCAAGGTTTGTTGCAATGATTTTATGAAAAAATATGAACGCACCAAGAAGTTTGAGAATTCTAGCAATATTGGAAGTGTAAACAACAACAGGATCATTCAGTCTGGCACCTTTGCATCAAAATAAGCAAAAAACTCCCAAGTATCTTTATGTCCAAGATCCAAAGTGTCAGTCCCGTGGGGTAAAGACACTAAATACTAGTTAAAGCTAGAGATTCTATTGAAAGCATACTCATCTTAAAAATTCAGCATTAAAAAAAATACATATGAATTACTCTGCAAGATACTGCATCTTGGCAATTACTATCAAAAAAGAACAAGATTACTTTTCAAAGAAAAGCCTCCATGGTAACAACATGATTGTAAGTGGTTATGAATGTAGATAAGCTTTTTTGATTTGCATCTCTGTAGTACAGACGAATAATTTTGTACATTTAAAATAACTAGATAAATTGTACTGAATTGTATTGAATAAAAGGTATTTTTCAAAATTACATGAGATTATGAGGTAAGTGTTCTGACTGGTGTGGGAAATAATTTATCTAGAATTGCAAGCTGTTGCTTCCCAGCTTGCTATAGCAAATAGTGACATGAAAGACATGAGTGAGCTCATCTGAAGACTGACACTGGCATGGCTGGGCAAGTAGTTTAAGTGCTGCTCTTTATGTATGATATGCACTTACAGAGCTTTTATGTCAAACCTTTTAAGCCAGGAATTTTAATTTGTGTATTTAAATTATTTCAAATTCAAAGTTCACAAAAGCAAGGTTCACATCTCAGGTGTAACTACTGTTTTAAATTTATAGAATCATAGAATTGACCAGGTTGAAAGGGACCTTTAAGATCGAGTCCAACCATCAACCTAACTCTGATGAAAAAAACCCCATCACTAAGCCATGTCACTAAGCACTATGTCAACCCGTCTTCTGAATACCTCCAGGGATGGTGCCTCAACCACTTCCCTGGGCAGCCCATTCCAATGCTTTATAACCCTTGCAGTGTAAACAGCTTTCCTAATATCCCATCTGAACCTCCCCTGGCACAACTGGAGGCCATTTCCTCTTGTCCCATTGCCTGTGACTTGGGAGAGGAGACTGATCCCCCCTGGCTACACCCTCCTTTCAGGGAGTTGGAGAGAGC